>NW_021011480.1:2301597-2420980 GCF_003987935.1 Bombyx mandarina
TGTTAGGTATTTATAAGTACATAATACAAGTTCCGAAGATATCACATAAATATCACATAAATTATAATAAAGTCTGCTGTCGTGTAGGCTTAGTTGCTACGCATATCCGATGATGTTGATCGTATTCTATTAAATCTCGATAAAGATGTTTAAAACTAATCTAATTACTTCTGGAAATAGATAATAGTATCTCAGATATAATTAACTGAATTTATTTTAACTTAATAATAATTTTAAATAATTGTTCAATTGACTCGGTTGACTTCACTCGTCTAGTGACGTCGATCGCACCACCATTCCGTTGTGGTGGGGCGATCAGACAATATATATTCAAGCACACCGAGGTAGCATTCATTCTCGACAGAGAGTTGAAAGTGTAAGCACGATCACTGTAAATTACTCTGTAAGTGCAAAGTGGAAATAAATACAAGCTGTTTGTGTAAAGTGACGCATTATTGAATTCCTGCTGACCTAAGCCCTTTAGTTCGTTCGTAAAATATCATTGAGAATGTAAATAAATTGCATTGAATCTTCGTGTGATGGGTTTTTTATTTACATTAGTATTTAACAATATTGTAATCGATGAGTATAGGTAGTTGCTACATAGCTGCAGAGGCTAATAGCAATAACATCAATTTGACACGCTTTTATATGCTTATTATGTATGTACATATGTAAAGGAATCTTTGAACGTCATTTTTACCAACTTCAAGACGTCCGATTAACTTAAAAATTGCTCACGCATCAAAGGCCGGTAACGGTCAAAACAAATTGTAACATCGCTCTAATATCCTGATCATTATCGAGATGACAAAAAAATCAGATTGTGCTATGTATTTGTTAGTTCAATTTGTTATTTAAGCTCGTTTTTTTAAGATATTGCATAGCTTTTATCGCGGACCTTGAGCGCGGCGACCGAATCATGAAATTCCGTAACTAAAAAAACCTTACACCCCTCACTCCGCCTACCATGTAGCTCGCGTTCAACACATTCACACGTTGCGCTTGTGTAGTGTTTGTGAATAAGCGCGTGGCGTGACGTCACACTGCATGCGCAGCATGAAAAGTCTGCCCATCTCTCTCTCGCGCGGTCTAGCTTATGAGTGTGAAGGGGAAAGTTAATGTTTTGCTTTTATTAATGTTTAATATAGCGTGGTCTTGTTTTATTATTGTTTTAATATTCAATTATCGTTGTCTAATAATAATTGCATAAGTTGATAAAAAATGCTATGCAATAGCTTTACCGCGGCAGTTCCCGAGTGCCACACGTTACTTTTAGTGTTTAAACTGCTCATATAAGTTTATGTTCCAAGATGAATAATGCGTTGAAGTTAAATTTGAATAGAAGTAATACGCAGTCATCTGTACGTGTGACATTAAGCTAGCCATCGAGATTTTACGGTCACATTATTATAAAGCACATTAACCTTTGTTTTTTATACAACACGTAATGCATTGTGGCTTAAGTTCTTTATGTTGTTTTAATTGGTTAGTCGGTTCGAAAGAAGACTAAGGATTAAACTTTAGTGACTCATGTACTATCGATTTCACGTTATAGTAAACACGACTTTAAATTGTTAGGGTTAAGGTCGTCTTATGAACCCGCACGGCCATTACCATCCTACCTATTACAATCGCGAAGCAGTAGTGCTATTCTGTTTTGTTTATTTTTTTATTGCTAAGGTGGGTGGTTAGGTCGCATAGAGGGCAAGCGTGCCATGGGCAAATCACCAGCCAGATGGTCAGATCTAGTAAGAGAAGCACTTGGTGGTAGTCTGTACCATACGGTCCATGACACCCATGATCGAACACAGTGGAAGAACGTCATATGGCCTCGATCCTAAGTAGTGAGGGAACGATATAGAAGAAGAAGGTGGGCGGACGAGCTCACAGCCCACCTGGTGTTAAGTGGTTAATGGAGCTCATAGACATCTACGACGTAAATGCGCCACCCACCTTGAGTTATAAGTGCTAAGGTCTCAATATAGTTACAACGGCTGCCCCACTCTTCAAACCGAAACGCATTACTGCTTCACGGCAGAGGCAGGGTGGTGGTACTTGCCCGCGCGGACTCACAAGAGGTCCTACCACCAGTAAGGTGAAAGGTGTGGCAGCCGTTATACAATAGAAGTGAGATTTAAATTTCATATCTCAAGGTGAGCGGTGGTATTTACTGTGTACATATTCCGTGAGTTCGTCGAAGAAAATAAAAAATAAAAATCCTAAATATTGAGCAAAAATCCTTCGAAATAGAAATATAACCGTGCCGCCTATCTGACGCCATTCAGTCATGCGTTCCAATCTGAAGGGACAGTGAATGTGCTGTAAAATTGAGATTTTGTCCTTAATTTCGTCGGACTCGGTGGTGTAGTAAGTAACGCCCCTAACTATTTGCGCCGAGGGTCGTGGGTACTATTCCGACATCGGGCAAGCATTCGTGATGAACAGATCTTTCTTTGTCTGGGTATTTATTACGTATTATTTATATTACTAGCTGACCCGGCAAACGTTGTTTTGCCATATACAAGATCTATAGGGAAGTTCTAGTGTAGAAAAAAAAACGAATTTATTGTAAATGCGTAAGGATGTGGTAAATGAGTGAAAGAGGCATGGAGCGCTGTGAATGATGCGAGCGAATATAAAAATAGCAAAACCTCATTCAACCACATAATGCCTCATTATAACAAAATAAATGTTAGGGGTTCCTCACCCTCACCTTATCACTTAATTGGTTTGAAAAATAGATAGTAGCCGGTTCTCAGACCTACTGAACATGCATATAAAGTTTCATAAAAATCGGTCAAACAGTTTCAAAGGAGTATGGTAACTAACATTGTGACACGAGAATTTTATATATAAGATTATGTATATATATGTATACAATTGAACGTACAATGTCAGTCTCCGTTTATTATTTCTTTATGTTCTGACAACCATCTAACACAATAAACAAAGTATCTATATATTAATACGTGAAGCAAAAACTTTGTATCCCTTTTTACGAAAATTGCGCGGACGTAGGAGTATGAAATTTTCCACACTTATAGAGAATATAGAGAAGAAGTGCACAAGGCTAATATTTTTTTTTAAATAATGCATAAAAGATACATTAAATCAATAAAGAAAACATTACACACACTACATACCATGTATTTGACGCACACACGCATGCATACTATTTATTGTCAAACTTTTGTTCTTGACGTCTGTTGTCAAATTGAGAATAGATTAAATATTGTTTGTCTTTGTTAATATTTTTTATAGTGTAGTCTTGGTGAAATTTGTGATTNATAATCGTCTCCTTCAAAGAATACGGTTCAAAACCTGCATTAAATAAAGGTTAATAGTTAACCTGTTATTTATCTAAGATGTCGTTCCGAAGAGTTTTGTGACTGCCAATGGAATACAAAGTCAATAATTCGTTTTTCTGATTTACCAATCATTGTCCAAAAGTCAGATTGCCGGCTTTGATAATAGTCGACTCAATTGATTTATATATTAATTTTTTTTTACGAGTACACAATATTTTTTATGTTTTTGTTTTAGTTGTACATATTTAAATAACAATACTAGTAGTTTTTTTTATTGCTTAGATGGGTGGACCAGCTCACAGCCACCCTGGTGTTGCTAAGTGGTTACTGGAGCCCACAAACATCTACAACGTAAATGCGCCACCCACCTTGAGATATAAGTTCTAAGGTCTCAAGTATAGTTACAAGTTAAAGTCCAATGGGTATGTCTTCGATGTTATTTTATGTGCATAAGATTCATTAAAATCGATTGATTAATGATAATACTTAAAATGATTTATTTATATGTTTTATTTATATACTCAAAATATTTACTTTATACGTAAAAGATTTTGAAGCTGGCAATATTATTCCCGCAAAAATAAAAATCCTCGTTTTTTCAAGAGAGTTACTTTTTTTTAACTACTTATTGTAAACTGTAGTGGCGCTTATTTGCAAGAAAGTAAATGCATATTTATTAATGAAAAAATTAATGCATTAAGTATTTTTTCTATAATCTATTGTCCGCTTTGGGCCTAAAATGGGCTTTCCCATTTGAACTTTTGCCCTAATTTTTTTGTATTAGGTTATAACATAATTGGTTAACAACAAAATCATCACTTACATAAATCGGTCACTAAAATCGTTAATAATTGTGTTTTTGAATTAGAAAAGTTTGAAATGCCACTTTTTTCCCTACCTATGCTGATTGATAGCCTTGAGAGACTATTTCAGCTTCTCCTGGACGTGTAGAGCTCACGAGGCTCAAACCGGAGTATTGCAAACGCTGACCCTAGAAAGAGCAGTGCTTCGCAGAATCTACCAACGAATCGGAAACGCGACCCACTGAGAAAATCCGGCGAGAAACTCAGTGGGACGTGTCTATGGGTTAATTTACTCGTCGAGCCCTTCGTCCCAAGCGATGGGTTCGGCGAGGACGGTGGCGGAAGGAAATGCGACGATTTGACTTCACTGTTGACACATGTGCGAATTCAAAGTTAATAGATTTAAATTAAAATAACCACACCAAGCACTGATTGATTGCTAAGCAGTTTACGTTAAAATTTAATATATATTTAAATAACTTTTACATGGAGGATTTGTAAGGAGCACTATCTCAGTGTAATAAAAAGTTTTCGCTGAAAAGGAGCCAATTAAGGTGGCGCCGCAGTAGCTAGTGGAAGGATTTAAAAACAGCGTCACTCTGTTTACAACCGCTATATTCATAATATCTGTTCGCGACGGACATAAATAAATGCAGCTTAATAGATATTGTTCGCGACGGACATAGATAGTGTTAAAAATAGTTATAGAAAATGTCCGTAATAAATAGTTGTGTTAAAAAATAGTTAAAATAGAGAATAAATAGTTATAAATGTCCGTAAATAGATAGTATGTGAAAAATAGCTGTGAAATAAATAGAGAGAATGTAAATAGGAATAGTTAGGCATAGAAAATAAGTAATTTGTAAATATTGTATTTTGTTTGAAAATAAAGATTGGTCCTCGTGGTCTTTGATTTGGCGTGGGAACGCAGGAGCGAGTCACTAATGGAGCGACTAGGCAAACAATAGGCGAGCGAGGCGGCCGAGAGAACAATAGACGCCCACCGTGCTCGGACTCATAATAGCGCTGGACGAGTGCGCGTGGGCGACCATAAATAGGGGGCCTACCTCGCTGCAAATTCAGGGACTTCCCGGGGTACCAGTGCGAGTGACGGACGTGTGAACTAAGGCTGTGCTGACTTGGATGCTCTCCTCATCGCGAGTGTACAAAATTCTTGAAGTTCTGTGTAGGCGCGCTGTCAACGCTCCGAACAGAACAAATTCGGGACCCGGGACCAGGTAAGTCGAACGACACTTTATTCTTTAACATTTGTTAATTGCGGGTGGGTGTCGTTCATACCTGTGTAAGCTGCGTACTCACTTTATTCTAAAGAATAAAACCGAGTCACGTTAGCGCCACTGAGTCTGGCCACCCGTGTCCGTTCCCAGTCCTCCCCTACCCTTCGGGGTTAGGAGGGGCTGCAAACTAAACCCGAATTGGCAGTCGGATCGGAGCTAGTTAGGGTGTAGGTGTCAGTGCCTAGGTTAGTTAGTCCAATAGTTAGTTTAGTTAGTAAGTTGTTACATTTAATCTTAATCCAGTTTTGTAGTATTAGTCTCAGTATATAGTAGTTTAGTCCATTCAATTTATATTAGTTCACAATTATTTTATCAAATTCATCAACTTTATCCTCAAGACTGTAGTAATAACGTAATAGATTTCTTTATCGTTGATTCTTATCGTACCAGCTGTTCATTCTCACCGATCTCGACCAATAGAATTTGTTGTTGTAATTTAGATCGTAGAAACAAAATTTTATATTCGAAATAACAAAATTTTTTCAGAACAACCCTCGTTTGGTATTACATTTTCAAATTCATAGTATAAATTCTACAATATTAATACATTCCGACTGACAACTGCCCCTATTACATTAAGTTATCCTTCACATTATTATTATATTATTTAGACAAACTATCACTTAGCATACTTTATTCATTACATTCATCTAATTAACCGATTATTATAGCATAATTAAAATTAATTGTATTGTTTTGTTTGTTTGTACGAAAAGGCTGTCTCAACTTTGTTGAGAACAGATATTTCCCTATATTCATTCTTGTTTTGTGGGTCGCATTGGATCGGCGAGTGAGTTTGGTGAGGGTGTGGCGACCATGGCTGTGTGGCCGTGGGTCTCGGATTCTGATATCGGAACTCTTGGAGATTCGGGTATTGGACCCGGGGCACTCAGTCGGGTTAGCGTTGGTGGCCCGCGCCTGCCGACTACTCGTTGTCCCAATATAGGACCTTCTTATTGTGTACTGTTTTGTCCCTAGTTTATAGTTTTCTTTCCCTTATTGATGATTATTGTTCTTATAAATTAAAGTTTCTATCAGTAGACTAGACTTGTACATATATGTATATAATACTACTTTAATTATTAGCAGGATATCTATTATGATTATTAAAAATTAAATATTAACATCTGTCGGTCGGTATTACAGTTATCCCTGTGGGTCGATCGGGATTGCGGTGCTTTTGTTATATATCACACCACCACTATTCGCCTACAAGGCACAGATGTCCAAGGACCCATCTAGTACGGCCAAAATCATGTCTGGGGGTTCATCTCCCCCCATCATCAGCACGCCCGGCCCGTCTCACAGGGGACGTCAAGCGATGGCGGGAATTTTCGCCCATCGCTCCCAACCTATCGGCCTGGAACCGGACTCCGGAAAGGACGATCGGCCCGGGCCTTCGGTCGCGGCCCAGGGGGTTCCGAGGATTCGTCCGGAGGAAGCTTCGTCTCCCCCTTTGACGGATCGCACTGGGCCCCCTCGGCCGCGGAAGAAGGCCAGGTCCGAGTCCGACCGGAGTCCTTCCGAGGCTATAGACAAACGGCCACGTATTGGACCTTCGTCCAAATCTATTAACGAGGACGATGAGGACGAAGACACTGAGGAGACGTCCTCCTCCCATGAAACGTCCGACTCAGAATCCGAGACCGATTCAACCAAATCCTCTCATTCTTCCTCATCGAGGGCGAAGTCCCTTACACCCCCCAAACCAACTCCCAAGCCGAGGAAGCGTACAGGGACGGCGGAAGTCTATGCAGCCAAACAGCTGCGTACGCCTCCTCGGTCTCCTTCTCCTACCATCTCCCCCATCCTGACGGACAGGCCCAGGGGTGCCCCCACCACAGGCTGCACGGTGGGCAACCTGGAGTCAACCAGGTACATGGACCTAGAGCCAACAGTCTCCAACCCTCAACCCAACTCCATCCCCAATCCCTCCCCAGTGCCCTCGACTTCATACGCAACCATTGCAGCAACGCGACCGGCGCCTACACTGCGCCCACAATTGAATGCCTCTGCTTCAACAAAACCGCGCGCCGGGGACGAGCCACGCCGCCATCCACCCATTATAGTGGAAACGCTCCCCAATTGGTCCCGCCACATGGCGGCCATCAGGGAGCGCTTAGGGCGGGCCCNTTTTTTTTTTTTTTTTTTTTTTTTTTTTTTTGATAACGCTATCTTGTTGTGTCTCTAAAGCGGTTAGTTGCCCTCAATTAAGAAAAATAGTCTTATTATTCGCCAATAGATGTCGGGAAGAGTTGATTATTGAAAACGCGAATAAAACAACATTTTCTGAAAATAAATCATGGCTAGATCGATTTATCGCCCCAGAAATCCCCTGTATACCATATTTTATGAAAATCGTTGCAGCCGTTTCCGAGATTCAGATTATATACATATATATAATATTATTTTAATATACAAGAATTGCTCGTTTAAAGGTATAAGATAATCAAACACAAAACACAATATTATTGTGTAAAATACGTTTATAAAATTAAAAGCCTTTTAAAGTGGTAAATGCATTAATATTCTTGACAACAGAAACATCAACTTATAAAAAACTGCTTCATGTGGATACGAGTCAGATTTTTTTCGGCCTTGACTTTTATACAAGTTTAAGGTCGCACTACACTGTCTAGAGAGTCTCGGGAAAAGATCAATAGCACATAAAATGTTAATTATTCATCAAATTTATTTAATCGATATGTCAACGAATAATCCAATGACCAAAACATTTATGTAAGTATACTTGAGACCTTAGAACTTATATCTCAAGGTGGGTTGCGGATTTACGTTGTAGATGTCTATGGGCTCCAGTAACCACTTAACACCAGGTGGGCTGTGAGCACGTCCACCCATGTTAGCAATAAAAAAATAATAATTCAGCGCTTTTTCCGGAATCGAGTTTAGTTCTTGCTGCGAATTCTCCTTTATATCTTCTACCGAATGAAAATGAGTGCCCTAATGTGATGTGAGTTTAGGAAAAATATAAAAGTCGGCTGGAGCCATATCTGATGAATAAGATGGTTGCTCGATAGCATTTAGTGAGTTTTTGGTTGAAAATTTGCTAACGATGATAACCTCCCCACCGAACGTGGTCTCGCCTTGTCGCGGCGGTGGGGCTTAAGCGTGCACCCCGATACCGTGGAGCAGCGTTGTCTGCACAGGGGTGCCGTGAACAAAGAGGACTGCACACCGTGTTCCCGTTTTCCCACCTTTGCTGGACAAAGGGTGCGTGAAGCGGGAGATGGCTCCCTTCTGGAGCCGTCTTGAATGCTAGGCCATGTCCCCGGCAGCTTTTTGGCTGCTAAAGGGGAAGGCCCTCCAGAGGAGGGTACCGGTACGCCGGCGTGGCCACACCGTGGTCAGACGTGTGGGTCTGTCAGTAATGGTAGACCCCACGTGGATGAGAAGTGAACCGGAGGGCACTCCCTTCCGGTCGCTGGTTGCCATGTCCCCGGCTGCCTCTTGGCGGCTACAGGGGAAGGCCCCCCAAAGGGGGGTANCACGCCGCCATCCACCCATTATAGTGGAAACGCTCCCCAATTGGTCCCGCCACATGGCGGCCATCAGGGAGCGCTTAGGGCGGGCCCCCTCTGTGCGCCCTTACGGGTCAGGCTTCAGATTTCTGCCGGCGTCGGCAGAGGAGTATAGGGTGGTCCAAGCCTATCTCGCGGGAGCCTCCTCCGCTGACAGTGCCATTAAATGGTACTGTTACGCATTGGAGGAGGATATTCCCGCGAGAGTGGCAATTCGAGGCCTACCTGCCGACACCGACGCGGCAGAAATCGTAGACTCTTTAAAGGAGTTAGGGTTTCCGGCTCGTTATGCTCGGTGTATACGGGCCAAGAGAGGGCGGCCGGGTTGCGTCTTTTACGTAACCCTGGACCACCTCTCCAAGGATGACCTCGCCCGCTTGTACGCAGTTGAAGAACTGCTGTACTTGCCGGGGGTGTCAGTTGAGGGATGGCGTCCAAGCCGAGGACCTGCGCAGTGTCATCGCTGCCAGGCCTTCGGACACGCCTCCAACAACTGCCACCGAGCGGTCCGCTGCGTGCGATGTGCGGGTGAGCACATTGTGGCGGACTGCCCGAGGCCAAGGGAGGGACCCTTCATCTGCGCCAACTGCGGGAAGGGCCACGCCGCTGTAGACAAGCGGTGTGTGTTCTACCGCAGGAGGGCGCGGATGATGGGGGTCACTATTCCTCCCCCCGTACCGCCAGCGAGGCGCGCCGGTCAAGCCCCTACCCCTGCTCCACGTCCCGCACCAAGTCCATCTCGGAAGGGCAAGGGCAAGGGAAAGAGTTCACAAGCCCCCCCTTTCCCTCCGGTTAATACCCAACCTGCCACTGTGGAGGCCAGCGCAACAGCGGCTACCCTGATGGCAGAGGCGAACCCTCAACGACAGGCCATAAAGCCCCGCCCGGCCCCCCGTTCAATCAACAAGGCAGGGACTGATCTCCAACTCACTGTACTGACCAAATCTCAAAAAAAAAACAAAAAGAAAAAAATGAAAGCCAGAGAGAAGAAAAAAAAAGAAAAGGAAGAAGCAGCCGCCATGAGTGAAGGACAAGCTGCCCAGACGATCCAACCTCCATCTCCCATGGAGATAACAGTCACCGACCCGCCCCAGAACACGAATACTCTGGGCGACTCGCAGCCCCCACTTCCTCCCCGCCCGCAGCGGGAGAGGCGCAGAGATCGGCAGGACACGCAGCCTGTCGGCCTCGCTGCCTGGCTCCTCTCCCTGTGGGAGAAACTGTCCGAGGTGATCTCCGGAGTAATCCGTGAGATCGCCTCGGGAGCCAGTCCCTTCGGGGCCTTGCTCGCGGGGTTCTACCGGATGTTAGCGCAGCTCAATGGCTAGCCAAGAGCTGCGCATCATCTACTGGAACCCCGACGGGATAGGGTCCCGGAGGCCGGAGCTCATCCGACTCGCCCAAGAGTATGACCCGCAGGTCATCCTCTTGGGCGAGACCAAACTCAAACCTCGACAAGATTTTAGGATGCCCAACTACTTCGTGTACCGACGGGACGAACTGACCTCCAACGGGCGCCCGTTCAGGGGCACTGCGGCGCTCGTCAGGAGGGACGTGGTGCACGAGGAGCTTGAGCTACTGACCTTCGCCTCTACCAGAACGGTCGGGGTGAGGGTTCACGTACTGGGGGCCGAATTGCGGATTTATGCCGCGTATCGACCCCCGGGTCCTGATTTTGTCGAGGACGATATTAGACGGGCCTTGAACCATGATCGCCATCCGGCCTTGGTGGTCGGGGACCTCAATGCGAAACATGTCGCTTGGGGCTCCCGAATCATCACGCCGCCCGGAAGGCGATTGTACGAGGATGCCGAAAGGGGGGACTACTGCGTGGTCGGCCCCAACGAACCCACCCACGTTCCAACGTTGGCCCGGTACCAACCGGACGTCTTGGACGTGTGTGTTCACAAGGGGCTACGGTGCCCTCTAGCGATAGAGGCACTGTACGACCTGAGTACCCCTCACCTACCGATCTTGGTCACGGTGGGTTTGGGGCTCACTCGGGTCGCGACATCCCCTCTCAGGCCTAGGGTCGACTGGCAGTCCTTTACGGGACTGCTGGCCGACCAATCCTTGTTTCAAGACCCGTCTNAGGAATAAAACTGGCTCTCCAACCCACACGCCGGAACACAGCTAGGCTATTTGGCGGCGGACTCTAGTTGGAGGGTGGTCGCCAGCCAGTCGGACAAGTCCTACCACCGATTATGTGTTCGGCTCCCGTTTTGCACCACCCAGGGGTCACTTGTAGGGAATCGCGGGTTAAACCTACGGAAGCGGGAAGCAATCAACCCCCAAAATTTTGTACCAGTGTTTGGATTCTTTGCATAAGCCGACTTCTTGAACTAATTTATACTTTTTTATTTGCATAGATGGGTGAACAAGCTCACGGCCCACCTGTGTTAAGTGGTTACTGGAGCTCAGATACATTTACAACTTTTTAATGTTTAATATAGCGTGGTCTTGTTTTCTTATTGTTTTAATATTAAATTATCATTGTCTAATTATAATTGCATAAGTTGATAAAAAATGCTATGCAATAGCTTTACCGCGGCAGTTCCCGAGTGCCACACGTTTTTTTAATCAAGCTGTTTTTTCTTCATTCTATCTTGTAATAATCGTTAACCGCAGCATGTTAACACTTAATGGTAGATTAACAATAGTTTTTACACCACAATATAATTATCCTTAAATGATTTTCCTCAATTAATGTTACCACGACATAGGTTTATGGGCTCATCAGTTTGTCGCGAATCCTTTAACCTAGCATCGCATTGTTTCACAGAAGAAATAGATTACTACGAATTGTTATAAACTTTCGCGGCTATCGACACAGCTAGCGATCACTACGACTGGTTTACGAAAACTAAAAAGTTGGAAACCTCTGAAATAATTGATTTACAATAAAAATATAATATAAAACTGTAAAAGTAATTTTACTTATGTCTGCAACTAGAGATAATCTAAGAAAAAACTATAAATTAGCTCTCTAAGAGTTCAGTGTATCGAAGCGATTCTCAAGCACTGGGTGCGCCCTCGAAGACAAGCAAGCAGGCACTTGAAAGCATTACTATGTATTCTCGAACAGACTTTCCTCTTACAAATGTTTCATCAGAAATAGGGGAGATCTTTTCGCCGCGTGACTGAATTTATAGGCACTGTTCTGTTAGGTATTTATAAGTACATAATACAAGTTCCGAAGATATCACATAAATATCACATAAATTATAATAAAGTCTGCTGTCGTGTAGGCTTACGGCCGTTTTCAATAACCTATCTATCCCCAGTTTCGGTTGCTAAAGATAGACAAATCTATATTTTTGTCCTTACTTACGTTCCAATAACCTATCGACGGGCAGCAGTTCCTATCGGATTTATCTATCCATCGTCGGGAGGACGGATAGCCTGCTAAAGATAGAACGCTCATACAAATCGTGCTTACTTCCGTTTCAATATGAGTTTTAAGTAACTCTCCGGTAGGCGGCGCTATCTCTAGTNATAAGGGCTGCACAGTTCGGCTTCTCTTTTCATGAATTTTTCAAATTTAATCAGATCCGGATCCTCCTTCGGTTGTACCGCGGTGAAGTCGTAGTATCGGTAACGTAGTGTTGGTGTGAGTTTTTCTAACATTGTTTTGGTAGTTTCCGGATTATATAAGTAATGTGTGCAATTTAATGCACGAAGCGTAGCTACGGCGTTGGTCACTTTACTGGAGAATATACAAATGTCTCTTGGTGTTTCTGTTAGTCTTGGCAGAGCTCGTAGCGTGTCTAACTCCGTTATGGCTATCGTTTCCGGTCTTCCGAATCGCGCTTCTAGACTTCTTATGACGTCGGACGGATCAGCGTTCGTTATAAGCAATCCGTCAACGGCTTCCTTTGCCCTTCCTTTCAGGTTCCTTCTGAGTCTGTTTATATTTTCTGTTTTTGTAAATGAATTCACTGTCTCGTGATAGGCTGCGCGAAAGGATAGCCAGTCTTGGTGATTGCCGTTAAAGAATGGCAACTCTGTGTATCTTGCTATTGGTACCCCCGACGATCGTTCGGAGATAAAGCTCCTCGCCGGCTGTGAGGCCGGGGAGGACCTATGAGCGCCCCTCTTGGAGCTGAGTTTCATCAGCCTCTAGGCGTCTCTTGCCCGCGTCTCTTGCCCGCTTGGCGGGTCCCCCATGTGGGGACCGCGGCTGCACCCCGAAGGTGTAGCCTTATTTCCATCAGGGGCTTAGACCCCACCCCCCACCCCCTTTTGGGATGGGGTATTTATACCCGCTACAGTCCTCCCTCCCATCAAAATTATAATAATGGGGAGAGGGGGGGAGGACTCTAGCGTGGAGTGCGGCTTAGCTCTCTNGTAATGTGCTCTGCGTCAACCCTGTCCCGCCGTTTCAATAGCCCCGACTGGGCTCCGGCCCGGTCCGAGGTAGGGCGCCGGTTGTGAGCGGCAGGAGTTTTTAGTGAGGTTCAACTCCCACATACCCCACCTGCCGCGCGGGTGGGGATCCGGCGATTTTCTCCTGTGGAAAAAAAAAAAAAAAAAAAAAAAAAAAAACGATGATAACCTTGAGCGAAGGCGCATTATCGTGATGCAAAATTCAGAAAATTTATTTCCACAAATCTGGCCTTTTTCGTCGTATTTTCTCTCCGCCACATAGCGTTCAAATAATATTCTTATATACCATTTGACCTTGGGGGTAAGATTTCCGAATGCACAACACCGAGATAGTCAAAGAAAACAGTCAACATGACTTTGACTTTTCATCGACTTTGGACTGTTTTTTTCGTTTAAGATCAGTTGGAAGGTGCCACTCCGAAGCTATCTGACTAGTCTGCGTATCAAGCTCGTAAATCTACGTCTCATTGTCACCACAATGCGTTTTATTGAATACTAGCTGACCCGGCAGACTTCGTAGTGCCTCAATCGATAAATAAAAGACCTAAACTTTTGTATAAAATAAATTTAAAACAAAGAAAAGGAATCCGTCCGACGGGGGACACATCAAAGGAAAAACAAAATTGTTATTTTCCTTTGATTCCGAGCATTTTTATACTTATCTACCTTTTAAACCTTCTCTGAACATCCACAAATAATTCAAGACCAAAATTAGCCAAATCGGTCCAGCCGTTTTCGAGTTTTAGCGAGACTAACGAACAGCAATTCATTTATATATATATATTAGGTCGCAATTGATTCGTTCTACCATGTCCACAGCGACTCTTAGGCGATTGATCTTTTGGAGTAAATTCACGTGTTTTGGAACTAGCCGACCGGCAACATGTTTCATACTCAAGTGAATATTTAAAGTGGAACGGATCGATTCGTGAGCTACAGAAAGTTCGGCGGCTATAACTCTTAAAATTGATTGAGGATTTACAGTCGTTATTTCTTTCACTTTTGCGATGTCAACTTCGGCTGCAGATGCAAACTCTTTGTTCGATGTTTTTTTTTATTCATTCATTTATTTATAACTTTATATACTTGATAGTTTATAGGAAGACTTAATGCCATAGGCATTCTCTGACAGTCTACCTTAGGGGAGTGCAGAGATGAACCTTGGTAGGTGAAGTGTGTTAGTGATATTACTTAAATATTATGAGTTTGATGACTCTGCTAACTCTCTGAGAAACAGTTCTCGAACCCTCATTTTAGTGCATTATGAAATTTGCAATACACACTAGACGTGATTTAACTAAAAACAGCACTATAGTTAATCTATATTACAGACGCAACTTAACCTCCGCGCCATAATCGAATACAGTTGTGCCAATCTAACAACAACAAAAAAGTCTAATAAATAAATCAAATATTTCCTATATATTTTTTAACTAAATATATGTATTTATAATAAAGAAAACCGCTTAGTATAATTTTCTCATTTGTTGGTTTTTTCTCGTCCGATACCTAGTAATGAGCTTTAGAGTTGTCAAATAAAAAACAAAGGTACTTCGAATTGACAAAGAACCTTCATGTTCTGAGATTTTTGAGTGAATTTTTTTTCAAATGGTACCTATGAGGTTCTTCTTTTAAAAAATGTGCGACATTCGATTATCGACTTTCGACTATAGAAGATAGTTTGATTAAATAAATTATGTTAAATGAAAAATTGAACGAATTTCAATTTTTCAGTGCAAATCGGCAATTTCATACTTTAACCCCTAATATGTACAGTAAAAAAAAGATAAAAACGTGAATCATTTATTTGTGGTAGAGTAGTGATGGTACTGGTTAGTACCACGGCTTATTTCTGTTTTTTCTTTATTATTTTTCTGCTTTTAGTATGAGACATCCTTTATACTATACATAATTCGACTTCGTGTTCACGTTGCGTGACTGCATTCATATTGCGGTGTCTGGAGTCTTCGGCTGGTACTTAGCATCGGGTGACCACGATCTCGTTCACCCGTCAATTGATACATAAAAGAATCTTTTAATTATTTTAAGATATAATCGCTTGAACTTCTAACGTAAATAAATCAACTACAATTGTTTTAAATACTATTTTACAGTTTTTATAGAAAAGTGACAATATGACCTTCTGTCTATAACATCAAGTAGTGTGTTTTTAATTATTTTCTACTACTTTAATATTATCTTTTTTTTTATTATTTCCCTTGTAGGCTGACGAGCATACGGCCAACCTGATGGGGAGTGGTTACCGTCGCCCATGGACTTCAGCAATGCCAGGGGCAGAGCCTAACCGCTGCCTACCGAAGCTGTTTACTATGTACCTTCCTACGAACATATAATGTTCATACGGATCTGTGGTTAAATAATATAATCGTTTTATTTATACAATCCACTAAATCAGTAATAGATCTTCAGTTAAATTAAATTATAGTACAGCCATAATCACGCCCAAAACATCGTTTGTTACTAACAAAAGTCGTCATTCTGAAATTGTGAACACGTGCGCCTCGTAAACACAAAGTTCGGAGTGCACATGAAACAGTTTGCATTGGGACATTGCATAATTATTTTTTGTACTTCCCTAGACACCTGACCCAAGCTTTTGTTTAGGTCAACAAATATGATACTCGTAAACAAGTTCATTATCTATATAAAATTCAAGTCATCAATTTCAAGTGATTTGATTTCAAGGTCTTGATTTCATTCCAAATGGTATTTATTAGCATATATTATGGTACATATTTTTTTATTTATCGGAGCTAAATATAGCATTATACCGTACGTAATCAAGAATAAATGGCTTAGCGGACCTTGCCTAAGGAGCATACAGGCCCTAGTATTCTAAACATGTACTTATTTTCAGTGATTCAGATTTCAATTATTTTATTATTTATAGCTATCGATATGATTTAAATTCAGTTGGATTTTCAACCAGGTATCTCAAACTGGGTAGTGGGATTCATGTTGTGATAATGATTCACGAGATGATGAGATGGTTTTTTTTTTTGATAACGCCATCTTGTTGTGTCTTTAAAGCGGTTAGTTGCCCTCAATTAAGAAAAATAGTAAGTATTATTCGCCAATAGATGTCGGGAAGAGTTGATTATTGAAACCACGAATAAAACAACATTTTCTGAAAATAAATCGTAGCTAGATCGATTTATCGCCCCCGAAATCCCCTGTATACTAAATTTTATGAAAATCGTGGGACCTGTTTCCGAGATACAGATTATATATATATTAATATACAAGAATTGCTCGTTTAAAGGTATAAGATGAACCGCTTGCTTGCAATATGTATGTAAAACTCCATTTATTAATACTAAGCCCGATTATGCATGGTTTGTGTTACAGTGAATGGTATTTAGAGAATTTTAGTTAAATTCCAATATTTACGACCGATAGTGGAAGTTGATATATTTATGATATTTATGTGAGCAATTCATTCAAATTTGTGCACTAAAGTCTTTAAAATAAAGCTTTGTCTTGTATAACAGAAAATTATATGGGCATTACTTCGGTGTGCAGTATAAGGAAAATGAGCATTTGAAGGTGAACTTACCGAAGCTACCTTCAAACGCTGCCGCTGGTTAATGACACAAAATAAATACTATTTAAAATGCGTTATATTCAACATAAAAGGAACAATATAAAATTAACTTAATCTATAACAATATGGCACGGCATTTATGCCTACTAATACTATACGGCTAATTAAATTTTCAGTTCCATTCATGTCCGCCATGTTGTCTTCTATGGTTCAATGATGTTGTCAAATAATATAGACTTCGACAAAGCGAATGAGGTCTAGCTTGCCATTCCGAAAAAAAATTATTGAAATTCGAACATCAAGCACTGTTGAAGAATTTGTTGCAACCGTCTCATGATTTTCAATGCTTGTGTTTTTTTTTTGCCTTTATTAATTTCTATCGATAAAATTGTTCGGTCTTTGCTGGAAGGTTTGGGGTCTTTTTCTTAGAGCCTCATAGGCTTTCCAGTTCAGGTACCAGAAGGGTTGGTTCTCGATTGGTAAAGAATTTAATCGGTTAATCAGATTGCCGTCGCCTCGGACTTCGATAGGAGCTTCCTCGTCTTCCCCGAATCTGTTCGATAGCAAATCAGTCTCCACGGCTGGATACCCTATGGGACTGAGGCCAGCGTAAAACGGTCTTTGGGCTTTTACAAACGCTCCCAGAATCATAAAAACGAAAAGTATGGTGTTTAATGTTGCCATCTGGAAGAAAAAAAAACGTACCATTGAATGTGGGAAGAGATCGTGACATATAAACGATCATTAAAAATAAACAAGCAATTATTTTAATAAAAACAGGTCCAGAACCGGCTCTTGGAACGTGTTGATACAATAATAATACAAAAACAATTATATTGGACGTGTGTAAGTCATTGTAACAAGCTTATTTAATTTTCAAAATAAGACAAACAATGAAGAGACATAAATAAACATTCAATGTAAAATATTTATATATGTATGTGTCTCAAAATGTCTTAATACTACTGTACATATACTAACGCAAAATTATCCATCACAAAAAATATATATATATTCGGAATTTAAAAAGTATTATAATATAAAACTTGGAAAAAAACATTTATTTAAATTAAGTAAGTTAAATAAGCACAATTAACTAACGGACGTAGATAAATGTATCGTGTCACATAAAAAAAAAACAATATTTTCAAAGATAAATAATTGAAACGAAATCCTCGGAGACTTTTATTTGGACATCATTAGTTCGTAACAAATTTGAAATAATCGGAAGTTTAATATTGTGTTTTATTTACCTTGTTTAGCTGATGAAGGCCGACTGGGTGAATGCACTAATTGTTTACACGACCCGTGTTGGATGCAGACTGTGTTTGGATGAGACTCGCCTCTGTATAAATATGAATTGGCTTCACGGGTTATCGGATTGAACGAGCGTTCCACAGACATCATATGATTTAGAGATGTCATCATATTTTCTTTTTCATAACAAGTGCTGTTTTGTTATTTACATTAGATGTCAACACGTATTTAATTTTGTTTATCTTTATCATTATTACATTTTATTTAGATAGTAATTTTAAATTGTTTTGTTGGTATAAAGAAACAGTTCTTATTAATTACCTAAATACTAAATTGTACTAGAGGTAGTATAAAACCTTGACTTTTTAGTAGTTACTGCTTACGGTTTTTTCGGTCGTGGAAAATACTAGCGTCCTGATTTCGAGAGCAAGGCAGACTTTATTCTAAAATTCCTTTTATATTGCTATTTAGATATCACTTCTCTATAGATCGTCATCCATGTAACACTCCTCATGCTTATCGTAATAAAACTGATGGAGGCCTAGTTAGGCCTGCTCTGATTTGAAGAGTAAAAGAAACTCGCCACCAATGCAATTGAGAGTTCGGTCTCGCATCTTAAAGTATCTATTGGTTATGGTAAAAAATCTTATCTTATACCTTTAAACGAGCAATTCTTGTACATAAACTTATATATAATCTGAATCTCGGAAACGGCTCCAACGATTTTTATAAAATTTAGTATACAGGGGATTTCGGGGCCGATAAATTTAAGATCTAGCTACGATTTATTTTCAGAAAATGTTGTTTTATTCGTGTTTTTAATAATCAACTTTATTGATATCTTCCCGACATCTATTATAAATAATAATAATAAAATAAAAAGCCTTTTATTTCTTGCATTTAAAAAAAGTTACATTACAAAAATTATAAAAAAATTTGTTGATAATACATTAATAATAATCGATATTTATTATGATAGAATTCTTAATAAATTGTGTATAATATTAGTCGGATCAACATAAAATATGTAAAAAAGGTTATATTAATTTAGCATGCAGGCATGCAAGAACCCCTCTTATGTGAGGGTGAAGGCCTCCTCCAGACTTTTCCATTTGTCTTTATTTTTGGCAATTGTCTTCCAGTTTTTACCAGCGATTTTTATTATATCGTTGTCCCAACGCGTTACCGGTCTTCCTTTCCTTCTAATACCTGCAGGCCCCCGCCATAGCGTGAGTCTACAGGTCCAGCGGTCGTCGCTCATCCTGGCTACATGGCCTGCCCAGCGCCACTTTAACTTTTGTGAGAAATCTAGTGCATCTATAACTTTAGTCTTTTCCCGTATGACATTATGTGGGATTTTTTGTATTTTTCTCACATTCGTAATGCTTCTCTCCATACTTCGTTGACAAGACCTGATTTTGTTCTTTACGCGTAGCGTATATTTCCACGTTTGGCAGCCGTAGGTAATAGAGGGGAGCAGGCACGTGTCCATCAAACATCTATCCGACATCTATTGGCAAATAATAATACTATTTTTCATAATTTCAACTAGCTGCTTTAAAGACACAATAACACTAAGGCTATTTCAGCAGATGGCGTTGTTAAACCACTTATTAAAAAATTAAAAACCGAGCAAAGCTCGGTCATCAGCTAGTTAATGTTGACGCTAGTAAAAAATCAGCTAGCGTTTTGTTTAAATTTTAATTTCGAATGTTTTGGATAAAATATGTTTTCGCGTTCCTGTCGAACAGAAAATAAATGTGGTTGAAACTGCTTTTTTTTTTTCGTTTAGCTTCTTCAAAGAAATGTAGGTAACCCAATTCGTTATCTAAAGTATCTTGTATTGTCATTATTGCAGTATGCTTTATACGCAATATCATTATAAATATCATCATATCATAAATAACAGTTCATAGATCAATTAATCCCAGCTATAGACAGCTTATTGTTAGAAGTCTAACTTAGCAAAAAATTTCAAAGTACTATCTACTATTTCGTAATTAACAACTGACTACGCGATTACTCGGGAGCTTTATTATTTTTTAAATGAACTCAACTCTCAACGTTGAGTAATAGTAAAACCGTTTATTGAAATAGAAAATGCCCAATATAAACCCGTAAAATAAATCTAATGACCATTTATTAAAGCAATGCGACCTCTGAACAGTTCTAAAGCCAACGTAAAAACCCATTCTACAAACGCGCGGGAATACGGGCTCTCTACCAGTGACGTCATTGATTGTGTTCGAGCTAAACGATCACCAAAATTCGGTGAACCATAGCCGAAGATCGGTTTCGCTTATATTCACTAAAGTAAAAAGATCTTAGTTAATTGGTTTTTTTGTTCGCGCACGGTTCTAACGATGATTCAATAATCTGACGTATTTTGTTGCATCGCGTTTGTATTTTGCAAGTCATTTTCTTAGAGGCGTGGCCGGCATCGTACCTACGTAATAAGTATCTTTTGGGACTGGCGTATCTTTAAAAATCCATCATTTTATATACGTATAATATATAAAGGGACTGCCCATTTCAGGGCCAAAGTGGATAATAGATTAGAGAAAAAATACTTTGTGCATTAATTTTGGCATAAATAAATATTATGCATTTAATTTCTTCCAAACTAGCGGCACTACAATATACAATAAGTAGTTTAAAACAAAGTAACTCTATTGAAAAAACAAGATTTTTAATTTTGATGCGGAAAAAATATTGCACTTCGCTTGCTGCTTTTACGCTCAAAATGAATATGTTTTGATTTTTCTTTAACTGGTGGTTAATGTTCGAAAGATGTGGTCTTTCTTTTTCGTTTATTAAAATCGATTTCGATATCGATTAACTTTGTCGCTTGTCTGTGTGATCTATTTGATACTGATCAAGAACTAGCGGGGACAGTTCTGAGAGTTTGAAGGAATCTAAATAGTCTGAGTCGATACAATTAACACGTATAGACAGCTGCTATACGAAGGCTAGAAATACCGTTTAGCTAACGGCAAAAGTAACTACCGCTACTTTGTCAATTGTAGTAGGTACTTTGTCAACGATAACATCAAATTATTTCTATTGTATACTTTATAAGTATTCGGCTTTCTTCAGATTAAAATCAGTCTTTGCCTTAGCTACTGCAAAGTGTGACATTATATCTTTTTTTTTTAATGTTTAGATGGCTGGACGAGTTCACAGTCCACCTGGTGTTGAGTGGTTACTGGAGCCCATAGACATCTGCAACGAAAATGTGCCACCAACCTTGAGATATAAGTTATAAGGTCTCAGTATAGTTACAACGGCTGCCCCACCCTTCAAACCGAAACGCATTACTGTTTCACGGCAGAAATAGGCAGGGTGGTGATACTTACCCGTGCGGACTCACAAGAGGTCTATGTAAATGTAATTTAAAAACATAAAAGAAACACTTAATAACTTAGTCGAACGGAATACTAAAATATTCCTTTTCCTCTTATAATCTTAGCCAGAGAAGATAAGAGAAAGTAATAAAATGATTGTATTGCAGTTAGTTCTTGATTAAGTGAATAAAATTTTCAATTTAACTATAATGTCTTGAAGTTGGTGAAAATTACGTTAGATTATACCGTTACATAGAGAAATACTAATCAAGTAATAGAGGCATATGAAAATCGAAGAGTTAAATTTGAACATTAAAAAAAAACTATTAATCTCTTTTATATAAGTAGAATGAAGTATGTCGTACCTTACGTTAAAGGCTCGGAACAATTTCTATAAAACATTCTATTTTCAAAAGCGTGTCAATGAAGACTCATCGTCATCATCATCTCAGCCTGTCCATTGTCCACTGCTGAACATAGGCCTCTCCAAGTGATCTCCAGTGCAGCCGGTCCGTTGCTACCTGCATCCAACGTGACCCAGCGGTTCTTACCAGGTCGTCGGTCCATCTCGTAGGTGGCCGTCCCACACTGCGCTTGCCAGTACGTGGTCTCCACTCGAAGATCTTTCTGCCCCATCGGCCGTCCGATCTTCGCGCTATGTCAATGAAGACTGCTATCTTATATTTAGTTTGCAATAACAAATGTAAAAAACGCTATTTCACAACAAATTTCAGCCAAAATATTAAGCACTAATTTCAGTAGCTTTTTATCAATAACATGTCATAAATAATAGGCGGAATTTTGCGGTAGGCAGCGGCTTGGCTCTGCCCTTGGCATTGCTGAAGTCCATGGGCGACGGTAACCACTCACCATAAGGTGGGCCGTATGCTCGTCTGCCTACAAAGGCAATAAAATAATAATAATAATAATAGTATGTAGAGTCCGTTCCGACTTCCAGACCTGAGATATTATTTGAATGTAAACAACCTTAATTTAACAAATTAAGCATAGGTATTTTGCAGTTCTCTTAAGTTTACTTTGCGTTATATACATGACTGTTTTACTATCTGTACTGAGAAAAGCCGGTAGCTACAATTCGCGTGGCTTTACGTAATTTCCGGGCGTCTCGGTTCATTGTTAATTACGTTACATTGTGGGCCAAGCAAAAGGTATGGTATGAAAAAAATGAATATAGATTTTTAGGACCATCAAATGATTCAAACATCTATCTTCGTTTTCGAAAATAGTTTGAATTAAGATAAGAATAGAAAGCGTTCTTAAAAAGTGATTATATTATAATGTTTAATGTAGTCTAGTCAAAAGGTACTTAGTTTAGGAATGTACACATAAACCGAGCCATAGGTGTTTAGTAATATTGTTTCCTAAGACCCAGCAAGAAATAATTTTCCCATATTCAATTAAATAAATAAAAATTAACCAAAACAAAATTTTGTATTAAAAATAAAATCACGATATAAAAAAAAAACTAAATATTAAATCATAATTTGAAAAGATAATTATTCATGTCATGGGAAGTTAATCGTAAGTTCAATATAAATCTGGATGCATACAGTAATAATTTTGAAAATAAAACAATACTACTACAAAATTAAATAAACTATCGCATAGAATTACTTAGTCTGTTATGTGTCTTGTCGAATCTTCACAGTGGATCGCTCTTCCGATCCTGTGGAAGATGCATTCAAAAAGCTGCCCTTAAGATATTAGTTCTATGAGACGCTCGAGCAGTTGTTACCAAACCCAAAAGGCAGGCCTTGTGTTTGTCCATCCTTTGTGGTAAATCTGAAAGGCTATCCGAGCCGGCGGTATTTCTGTGCCAATAAAAGAACTCTCCATCGCGGTCGCTTTGTGATGCCGATGCATGAGGTTATCATCGTCTATCATGTGGCTCTTCCGATTGTCCAAATCTGTCCACATAAAACACTTTTTGTCATAATGTTTGGACCAATTATGTAAATTTTACATGAAATGTAATAAATACTAAATAAATAAATAAAAAGCAATATAATTTCAAAACAGTTCATGACACATTATCCGTATTACGCAGATGATAAATGAGCAGCTGCAATTAATATTATATTTATATAATTCCAAACTCCTTAGTTAATTAATAAAGCTAGTGACGCATCTGCTAACCTTAAGTCGTGATCTCATTAAATCTCGCGACAAACAATAATACTACGTCGTACACATAACTTCTTTGAACTTTAAATATAACTCTACAAATATGGGAAAGTGTAAAATTAACAATAGTGTCTGCTTAGTGCCACTCCATCTCGTAGATGATGAAGAAGGCGCCTAAGAGATTCACCGAAGAATCGGCAGCATGGTTTTGTGATTACAATACCAGCGTAATTCGATCGCCAAATCGCACTTACCATTGAAAACCCGCATTGGTGTGTATTCAGTTTATTTATATGATTTTTTTTTATTGCTTAGATGGTTGGTCGAGCTTACAGCCCAACTGGTGTTAAGTGGTTACTGGAGCCCATAGACATCTACAACGTAAATGCGCCACCCACCTTGAGATATAAGTTGTAAGGTCTCAGTATAGTTACAACGGCTGCCCCACCCTTCAAACCGAAACGCATTACTGCTTCACGGGAGAAATAGGCAGGGCGGTGGTACCTATCCGCGCGGACTCACAACAGGTCCTACCACCAGTAATGAGGAAGCGTTCTTACATGAAAGCGACAACAGGGCTATACAATTCAAGTCAAGTTTCAAGGTGTGTCGAGGAATTGAGATTGTAATTCTTTTCAATACCAACACCATTGATCCATGTATGCATTAAAAATACTCTACCATACCACTCAATGCCTTTAAGCTGGGATTTTCTTCTATACTACATACAGGTCTCAATTACGAAATCGAGCCACACACACATAACCTAATAAGGTAATCTTTTAATACAGATATTGAACTCCAAAACCAACAACATAGAATAGTGCTAACATTCCCATTCCTATCACAAGATGAGTGCCTCCACCTACATTAAGATTGTTCGTTGTCTCGAATGCCAACTACTCTCATCTCACAGCCCACTGAGTTTCTCGCCGGATCTTCTCAGTGGGTCGCGTTTCCGATCCGGTGGTAGATTCTGTGAAGCACGGCTCTATCTAGGGTTCGTGTTAGCAATAACGTCAAGTTAGAGCCCCGTGAGCTCACCTACTAGTTCGGTGAATCTAGATTATCCCTTCGAAGTTACTAGAATAGGTAGGAAAAAAAAAATCTTAAGATGGCCGCCCAATATAACTTCTAGAGGCTAATCAAAATATACCAACCTAAAATCTATGTTAAAGGCTATTTTTGATTGGTTCATAAGCACGCCAGAAGATCACTCAATGAAAATGAATATTTCACGACAAAAGATATGTTACAGACAAAAAAAACTACGCCAACGTTCAATTTCTAGTACACGCGTACTTGAAAAGGGGATAACGAGTACATCCAGTGAATTGCCACTCGATTTTCCTGGTATGGTCGCCTTTGATCCCGAACTCCCACCCGGTAATGTTAGAAATGATCTTGAAATAAATATAGAACAGGAACCTGAATGATTTCGATTTAATAGAACGTACATGTTTTGCTATTATTGGATAAAGGAGATAAGCACAGCTTTAAGGCTTCGTCAAATAGAACGCGTAATTAGCGCGCGTCAGAGCGCTACGCTATGACGCCGAGATGTGTTGTACTACAACGGTATAAGCGTACAACATACAACAACATACAACAACATACAACAACAACAACATACAACGGTAGCGCTATAAGCGCTTATAGCGCTGGCGCTCTGTTTGACGGTATGATACCGTTGTAGTACAAGACATATCGGCGTCATAGCGCGGCGTCAGTTTAGTGCTCTGACGCGCGCTAATTACGCGTTCTGTTTGACGAAGCTTTTAATTCGTGGCTTGAAAAGCCTTAGGAAACGTAGTTAAGATAATTGCGAGCCGTAAGCCAAAGCGGGTAGATGTTGTTTATTGTTTATTTCTGTGACGAAGCAGTCATGCTTTCCTATTTTATGAACAGAATGAATAGTAGCGACAATCAAGTTATGATGATATTCCTTTAAAATCAGGTTGGCCGTGAGTTTGTTCACCCATCAACGCAATAAAAAAAAATTAACGCATTAAAGCTACAAGACGTATCTATGCTCAGTTTTTTAGTAAATGTCAATGTTTTTTCGTTTATTTATATTAAACTAGTAATAGATTACTGGCGTTCGAGAAATATCTTTTTAATGCGAAACTTAAGTAAATTACTAAAATATCGAAATCAATCTGATATAATATATTTCCCGATAGTTAACATCATCATTCGATGTCCATAATATCAATTTTTTAAATTGTTAAAACAGCTATTCATTCAAATATGTGATTTATTCAGAATACAAACCTTATACATATACACATTCTGGGGATATTGCAAAAATGGAGCATTTTTATCGCCTTTTGTCGCTTCGTAAGTCGATCGTACACATTACCTTGAATGTAGGTGAGAGCTCTTCTTATTGAAGATCGAATATAGACTGTATTTTGTCGACAAATACTTATTGACCTTGTGAATTACTCAACGTATCCTGTCAATTCAAATCAATATATACTTTTGATATGTTTTATATGTTTTGATATGTTCGCAGGCCAAGTGGAAGATCTCAAAAATGTGACAGAAGAAGCTGTGGATTATTTCACAAACTGTAAATTTAAATTATAACCATAAATATATAGTGTAAACGAATGCCATACGATAAATAAATAAATAAATGATAAAGAAAATATTCTATCCGGATAGGATTTAATTTTGAAAACATAACATTTATAAGTTCATTTTACTTGTTTAATTTTTTATACTCATAAGAGATAAGCAGATAATGTATTTCCAAATACTTTCTTACGTATTATGAATATTAGAAACACAGGAAACGGCTCAGCAGTAGGCAGCAGCTTGGCTGTTTTCTGGCATTACTGATGTCCATGGACGACAGTGACGTTTCAGTATCATGTGGGCCGTATGTTCGTCTGTCTATAAGGACAAAAAAAGAAACATTTACGAGAAAATATCATACACACCAAAGACCAAAATAGTCCATTATAAAGATACATGTAGATTCTGACGGTAAATCGTATCTAGCTTCCGTGAATCTAAAGACGTGGTCACGATCAAATTAGTACAATAATCGATCTTATCGCAATTTCCTTCAGATAACGAACCATTGTACTACTAACAAATATGAATACAATGAACACGGTTAAGATTATACTATAATCTATTTACGATGTCGGATTGATTTTTTTTCCGTCCCATCATCAAAGGTGTCATTAGTACTATCGTCTGTCTTCGATTTCAGAAGCGGTCTTCTAACACCCAGTAAAAAAAAATGTACGGGATGGAACTTTACTTTTAATTATCGTATCGTAAACTTTGCAAGTACATTGTAATTCGGGAGACAAAAATAATAGGTAATAATTGAGATAAAAAAAAGCCTAGCGGGCTCAAGCGGGTAATTCAATGAATGAACCTTGAATTACTATTACTACTATTATAAACTCTTTGAATTTGATCAGACGTACGCACGAGTATTAATCATAAAACATATCTTGCCGTTTTGGTAAACAATTTCTTATGTTAATATTATGTATTGACTCGACACGATAAATTACAACGCAAATGATAATAATGTTAGTGTAAGATACAAAAATTCCAAATCAAAATTTTACGTCATTTGGAGAACTTTGACGTAAATAAACAAACAATTGACAGGAAATTACTGTCTAAAAGAACTTCTACGGGTCACTGAGTTTTAAAAGGTTATTGCCGCTGACAGAAATCGGACAAGTCAAAAGCAAACGATTCTTCTCAAACCTAGTTCTTTTAAAAATAATTAAATAAAACCACGAAGAATCACTACATAGTATAAAACAACGTCGCTTTTTCGACGATTTTTTGATTATGATGCGGTTTTTTTTAATAGATTGAGTGATTAAAGAGGAAGGTTTATGTACAATAACATCCATTATATAGTGGAGAAATCAATAATAAATTACAGTGTCCGAAGCGAAGCGAGGGCGGGTCGCTAGTATTGTATCGTGTATTGTATCGTATGCGGGTCGGTAGCAACACGTTGCGGAATCGAGCCTGTGGGACTCCTAATACATATACTAATTCAAATCTTCGGTGTTTCCTCTTCTTCTTTTTTATTGCTTAGATGGGTGGACGAGCTCACAGCCCACCTAGTGTTAAGTCTTCAATGGTACCGAAGCTTTACTAGACTAACTCGAACTTTTATAGATCTTGTGGATTCGCTTCTATTTCGGAATCGAGAAATGTGACTATTCGTTGCGGATATTATGGTTGTCGATTCAGCGCCGTCGAAATTGTCTAATAATTACTCATCTCCACGTTATGCTTCATAACTGATTACTCCTATCTACATTCGTGATAGCTTTCGGTATTTGATCCTCAGTGGAACTGACTCTTCTGCATCAATTATGGAGCTCTATTTTATATCTGCTAACAGCCTGTCAAAGTTTCAAGGAAACAAATGGAACACTTCCTGTTTCTTACTGAATAAAAAATCACAGTACATACATATTTTATAAGTATGTTTATTGTTTATGCTTCTATTATACAGGGTGTCCCAGAAAGAATGGATAATCCTGAAACATCTCATAGTAGAGCTATTGGGGACTCAAAAAAAAAATAGATTTCTCAGGCAATTGACCGCGGTAACCCCCCTACCTCATCCGAGTTCTGACCTCGGAGGGGATCGGACGTCGGGTGTAAGAGTGCAGGGGAGTCGTTTAGTGGGTGGGCCCTAAAATCCTTGGGCCCGCGGTCTGCTCACAACACCATGCAAATCGTTGAGTCTCACATACCCCGCGCGCCCTTTTTGCGCGGGGACCTCGTAGGAGGTTCGGTCCCCGCCCCGAAAAAAAAAAAAGGTAGTGAGTGCCTAAGAATTTTAATTTTTTATTTTGGGTCCCCAATAGCTCTACTATGAGGTTTTTCAGGATTATCTATTCTTTCTGGGACACCCTGTATATGTCCTCTGTTTTGTTATACGCTTTTCCATCTTCTTTGACTTAGTTTATTCTGTTTTTTTTGGAAGTTGGTTCGAAGAAAATTCGTATATGCGTAAGGCTTGTTTTTTGCACATAACATTTATTTCTTTTTTTGTGGTATATAATATATATATAGGATAATAATTAAAACTAAAGAAATGAAGACCGATAGATTTCGGCACATATGAATGAATACTATTTTGGTAGCCGCTTATGCAGTGATGTAAAGAAAATTATCAGGGTCGCCTCTAAAGAATTGTTTAAGTTCATCAAGTCGTCACGCTTGCAATCGGAGCAAAATTCATCCGTACTACCTAGAACCATTGTGTGGATTCAGTTTCTAGAGATCTTTTCCGTCATGAACAATCTGACTTTAGAATGAACTCATGTCCATGGTGTTTCATGAGCGCTATGACATGTCTAGAGCCTTCGCCGGTTGGCAGTGGCTTGGCTGTGCTCTTGGTATTACTGACACACGTGAGCATCGATAGCCACTCACCATAGTCATGTAATTGTCTTTCTACAGAGGCAAAAATAACTACAAAAAATCATCAATCAAGTCAGGATGTACCCCGCACAAGTTTAAAACACGAAGAAAACAAATATATTTTTTGTAAACACAGCGGTCTTAAACATAGCGCTCTGACAAATTAGGATTAACGTCTAACCTTCGCTTTAATGGAGCCTGGCCGACAGCAATGAAACAAAGAACAATGAAAGCCTTTATGCTTTTTCATTCTAAAATTATCTCTGAAATCACTCAAGTTGGTTTAGTTACCGAAATCTTTTAAAATTTGAACAAATTTGATTGACATTCAAAAAAACGCAACGCATATATTTTCTTAGTACTTGCGTAGTCACAGATAGATATGACCCAAGAACAAATGATTTAGTGATTCATGGTATTGATTGTATGAGGAAATATCGTGATATTTTTCGATTGTTTCAAAACCCTAAGCAATAGTTAAATGTGTGTTATGTATATCGAACTCTGAGAATTCGATACATTATAAAAGTACATTCAGGAAAAACATGTTTTGCATGTCGAATATACCTATGTTATTATGTGGAACGTAGAAGAATATATAATGAGGCCATGCGAATGTGATCATCGGGACTATTTTTGCTGCGGATCAGTCATGCCCTTGTAGGGCCAAAACAAGTCTTTAGATAAACCATTAAGCTATTGAAATTTTATCGTCATGTTTTTTTGTTGTTGTTGCATATATGAATCGACGAGCTCACAGCCGACTTGGTGTTAAGCGGTTACCGGAGCCCATAGACAACTACAACGTAAATGCCACCACGCACCTCGAGATAAGAGTACTAAGGTCTCAGTATAGTTACAACGACTGCCTCTCCCTTGAAACCGAAACGCATTACTGCTTCACGGCAGAAATGGGCAGAGTGGTGAGATGTAGTCGCGCGGACTCACAAGACGTCGTCCTACTACCAGTATAAAAGTCATGTCTTAAAATGATGATCCAAGTAGTAGTAGGTGATGCTTATAACCTAATAACCTATAGAAATCACTTACCATAACCTCAGTAATCAAAATACAACAATGAAATGCGAAGACCGCTTTAGTCATCTCTAAAAATATATAATATGGATACTCATTTTTTGTGGATTCCCGAATAGTTCTTGAAAGCAACCCGTGATTGATATTGTCAGGTTTTTCTCGCTTTTCCGAACAAATCGACGGTTCTAACTGGAGAATCGACATTCCATTCAGTCAAAAAACTATTATTAATGTTCGTGGCTATCCATTTTCCGTTTTAAGGAACAGAAACCAGAAAGAGTCGCTTATGAATAAAGTTTACTATTTTCTTCGTGAATTTCAAGTGGCTTATTTGGAAATAGTTGCCTTTTATTTTAATCTTAATTAAGAGGCATTTCAGTATTTTGAAAAGTGAAATTCTGATGAGCAGACAACGAACTCTGGTCTAATGGCACAATTATAAAGACTAGTAGCGTTAATATCTATACTAATATTATAAAGCTAAAGAGTTTTTTGTTTGAACGCGCTAATCTCAGGAACTACTGGTCAGATTTGAAAAATTCTTTCAGTGTTAGATAGCCCATTTATTGAGGAAGCACGGTAAAGCCAATACAAGTAGAGCACCAATAAAGAATGTTTCACAATAGGAGTTTAACTACCTCCTTGATATTCTATAATTCAAAAAATATTTTCACTTTCTACGCAAATGAGGTGGGGGGTAAAATTTAGCGTTATGTCAAAGTAACAATTCCACGCGGACGGAGTCGCGGCAAAAGCTAGTCTATCTTATACATTTATATTTGCAGTGTATGCCTTTCCACATTTGACATAGTAAAAGTATTTTTTAATATAGCATAGATGAGTAAGCGAGCTGACGGCTCAAGTGGTGTTCCGTGGTCACCTGTGTGCTTAGTGCGAGTTTCTTAACGTTCTCGATAGCGTAAAAGTTAACCCAATTTTGTATGCAGTTGGAACAGCGCCCCTAGCGGCAAACGTACGCAAACTATCCCATTCCATACATGAAATATATGGAATGAGCGAACTTTTACGCTATCGAGAACGTTAAAAAACTCGCAATGAGCACACAGAGCCCGTCGACTTTAGCAACGAGAATGCTGTCACCCACTTAGAGTTATGAAGTAAAGGTCTTGATTTTAAAAACACTTGATCATTCATTTAAGACGGAAGGCACTTGTTGCAGAAATAAACAAGACGGTGGGATATACTATATATCAGCAGTATAAAGTTACCAACTCAGCCGGGTGAGCCACATTCACGGCTAAAATCGATTACAATACAAACTAGGCCCTAAAGCAATTATATGTATATGCTCTGTGTACACTGAAGTATGAAGTGCATAATAGAAAGTTCGCAGTTCATTTAGTCTGTGAAATATTTTTTTAAAAATAATTTATAATTTTTTTTCTTTGACCCTAAATGTAAAGTAATCCCTTGGCACTACGGAAAATGACTCTATTCGTCCTGCAACAGTATGCGCGGGCGGGAGTGCGCCGCCACCACCACTTATTCGCGGCGTTGGTGAGGCTAAGGACCCGTAGAGTTAGGAACTGTCCAACGACCAGGGCAATTGCGCTGTTAAACAAATTTCTGTCCGAAATCCAGAATGCTGACTTTATTGCCGATAGTTGGGAAAAACTTTTTTCTAAAATAATAACATTATTTTTTATCATAATAATAGTACTTAATAATTTTAATAATGTTTTTTGTGTTAACGAGTTAATTGTTTTGGTGCAAACTGTAAGCCTGACTTTGTATTGATTCGAATAAAATAAAAAAAAACAATTACGAATTTAGGGCCTTAAATTTTAGACACTATGAATTTTAATAATCACCAGTGGGGAACTCATAAAATACTGCAATGACAAAACGTCAGAATTTTAAATGAATAAAATGTGTGTTGTGTGTTAGCCTTCGATGTTACACTGAAACCAATACAGCGGGATATTGTGTTGGACAATTATTGACCGCGGAAGACGGAAGCCAATTTACAAAGGGTATTGGATGCGGCTACGACGAACCGAACGTCAGCTCCTTACTCATTGAATGGAGTAATATCCTACGAGAATGTTGCTAGATAGTTCGATAAGGAGAATTCATATACGGGTGGTAGGACCTCTTGTGAGTCCGCGCGGGTGGGTACCATCACCCTGCTTATTTCTGCCGTGAAGCGGTAATGCGTTTCGGTTTGAAGGGCGGGGCGGCCGTTGTAACTATACTTGAGACCTTAGAACTTATATCTCAAGGTGAGTGGCCCATTTACGTTGTAGATGTCTATGGTCTCCAGTAGGAGTGGGTGATATAAATCGTATCTAGATTCAATATCTATATATCGCAGCAATATCGTTGAATCCGATATCGCCCCGCACGAAATCTATATATCGATATCAGCCGATACACGATATTGCTCGATGTGATGCGCATCGGCATATCGTACCGATTCGTGTATCAGCAATATTCGTTTGGTTCGTATCGAATCGGACAGAGTGAGTGAGCGCACGATAGGGATATCATGTGATGAATGAAACAGAAACAGGTATTATCCATACAATTGTAAACCTTATATTTAAGTCCATATGTCTGTAGATTATTCTTAGCGTATCAGCAGGATACAATTTAGGAAAGAAGTTTCAACTTTCGACCCTAACTTGAATGCAGTATAGCCTATTTGCATCGTTGAATTTAATTTCACGCGCTTTGACCTTGAACTAGAATTTTTGGACAAGTGTTTATAAATACTTAAAAGTTTTTTGTGTTTGATTTTTAAAGTACACATTTTTCTATTTTTAGTTGAATCCAAATAATTGAGTTTATTTCTTGTGTTTGTATTAAACTTTTGAAATCTACACTCTTTTGGTATATTTTGTAATTTTAAATTAAGACACAAAATACTAAAAACTGAAAATAATGTAGCCAGTCCTAAGCCTGATAAAAGCATGAAGGAAAGTTTTTTTGATATTTTTATTTTCATGTTCTTTTTATTACTTTAAAATCATATTATAAATTGATATCAGAAAACCAACCGTATAACGTTGACTTAAATCTATATCTACTTATTATATCAGCGTATCGTTTCAAATCTCAAATATCGAGAAAATCTATTAGCATCCATCAATATATAGATTCAGAAAATATACAGATTCAATATCCGATATTGATACTCGATATATAGATACGATTCGATACGCGGCAAAACCGATATTAGCCACTCCTAGTCTCCAGTAACCACTTAACACCAGGAGGGCTGTGACCTCATCCACCCATATAAAAAAAATACGATTGGAAATCTATTGTTTCTTTTATACACTGTACCTAAGTGATTAGCGCCCAATATTAGATTTTTTTTTTTTTTATTGCGTAGATGGGTGGACGAGCTCACAGCCCACCTGATGTTAAGTGGTTACTGGAGCCCATAGACATCTACAACGCAGATGCGCCACCCACCTTGAGATACAAGTTCTAAAGTCTCAGTATAGTTACAACGGCTACCCCACCCTTCAAACCGAAACGCATTACTGCTTCACGGCAGAAATAAGCAGGGCGGTGGTACCTATCCGCGCGGACTCACAAGTGGTCCTACCACCAGTAATTACGCAAATTATAATTTTGCGGGTTTGATTTTTATTACACGATGNCTACCACCAGTAATTACGCAAATTATAATTTTGCGGGTTTGATTTTTATTACACGATGTTATTCCTTCACCGTGGAAGTCAATCGTGAACATTTGTTGAGTACATATTTCATTAGAAAAATTGGTACCCGCCTGCGGGATTCGAACACCGGTGCATCGCTTCAACACGAATGCACCGGACGTCTTATCCTTTAGGCCACGACGACATCAAAATATCTATATAGTCTCAGTTTTCAATCATAGGCTAAAAGCATTGTGGGTTTTATTATAATAATAAAAAAATCCAATCTGTTGTAGCTTAATATTTAATAATATTACGCGCTGGAATTCGGGATAAATAAAATTTCACCAAAGTACAACTTAAAAACTGTATTCAACACATAAAACACTTAAACACTTCACAAATAGTTTAAAACACTTAACAAACACTTTAAAATTCTCAATTCGCTTTTTCCGCTTCGCTTCAGGTGATCCGTTAGCTGTTTCGCTTCGAGTAGTTCCGATTACTGACTGACTGACTGCGCGCCTTTTTGAGGATCCGAGATGACGTGTTAAAAAAAGCCCGCTGAGTTTGTTTCGCCGGTTCTTCTCAGGACTGTGTTTTTTTTGGAACCGGTGATAGAGTTAACATTGTTATTTATATTTTGACATTCAACAAGTGTCTTATGCTGACATGTAAGTTGAAATAAATGATTTTGAATTTGAATTTGAATTTGAAAATATAAAGAAAAAGAAGAAACCGCGATACTGGATTAAAAAATTATATCGCGATCGATAGCAATAAGGAAACAGACTTAAGTACGATTTAAGTCATGAAACTGATAACTCTCTAGTCTGTGTCTTTCACAGGAATCTTCTTTTTTGTTGAAATATCTCTCCACGCATCTCCACGTAATGATGTATTTCTATAATCCAACGATTTCGTATTCCATAATAATGATATTGATTCATACAACTAAATTAATTTTTTAGAGGTTTCATTATTCGAAACACGGGAACGCGTGGCTTGCCATTGTGCCGTCCAAATAACGCGTGACAACTTCGTTGACTGCCGACTAAATACCGACTGCGAATCATCTGCGAATGGATCGCCGCGAGCCTGGCTTGCGGGGTACGCGTACAGCGAATGTATACGCATAGCAACACGTCCGGATTGTGGAAAGTCCGTACGAGGCTTTAGAATCATGACGGCAGAAACATCTGGTGTCGCGACACTTTTTGTAAATAATAATGTGTTCTGCAAAGTCGTAGTACATGATTTTATTTTATCATCAATAGTTTTCGCAGGGCACGCGATGTAAAGAATATTTTAGGTATTTTTTTTACACCTTGGGTTATAAGTCTCAATTCAGAATTTCTCCAGTATGTATTATATTATTTTTTTTCGTAAATGCAGAATTATTTACTAGATTCAATGTCGTAATCCATCACCCTGAATAATTTAGCCGTTCTAGTTTAATGAACGGTCCTATACTTGAATTACACCTAATTCAAGGGTTATTGCCCTCTTGACTTTTACGTGTGTACATCGCTTTGGCAAAATTATTTCAGAGAAGGTTAGTTTTTATGATATTTTTTGTTCAAACTAATGGATAATTTTTTATAATGACATAAAATACTTTTCGTTTTTACCTGTTACTTTGTCTTGACAATTCTTAAAGATCAATACAGGTACTAGATTTTTTACCAATACTCTTAGGGTAAGCCGCAATGTATTGCATAAAAAAATTATACTTACTACTTACTGCACTAAAAATAGTTTCCATTATAAATATACACACGTCTCACAAAAAAAAACCAAGATATTGAGATATAAAATTTTGAACTACATACAATATTGATTTATTAAAACTTCTAATTAAACTAAACTCATCTGAATGTATAATATTAAAGTAAGTTATACTCTTTTTGGCCTTTGGGAGCTCCTCTATAAATCAAATTGAATTTAATAATACTTTCCGTCAAGTTTAATTAGATGAATTACTATGCAATGCATGTGGACAATCATTAATTACTTTTGGGAGCTATTAGCCGCAAGCTGGCCGGGTTCGAGCACAGCGGAAGATTCACAATTATTCTGGTCATTTCAATAGAGGCCTGTGATTCAGTGACATCAATTGTTTCTCTCATCACAAAATATCGATGTAGCTTAGTGCAACGATCTATTGATCTTACATTAATGATCTAGTTTAATGATCTATTAGTCGATGTCCTTAAAGCGGTTAGTTGCCCTCAATTAAAAAAAATAGTATTATTATTCGCCAATAGATGTCGGGAAGGGTTGATTATTGAAAACACGAATAAAACAACATTTTCTGAAAATAAATCGTAGCTAGATCGATTTATCGCCCCAGTATACTAAATTTTATGAAAATCGTTGGAGCCGTTTCCGAGATTCAGATTATATAATATATTATATTACAAGAATTGCTCGTTTAAAGATTTAAGATTTTAAGTTTCTTAATAGTCAAGACTGAGAATGCTTTCGCTAGCGTAGCGATATATTTTTTGATTGAACAAAAAAAAAGTAAAAAAAAAATCATGAATTTATTATTCAATGTTGGAGATTATGTATGATCCTTATTCTGTCACCATTTATATGGTTTCGTGTATTGAAAGAACCATATCAAAATTATGTATATAAAAGTTTTTGTTTGTATACATAATACCAGTGAACTGGCAAATTATGAATTAACTGTGCTTAATCTGACAGAGTCTGTTGGGCACTGATAATGGAAATGTGGTTTTGTGTTATTCAGTTCCGCAGATTGCAATTGTCATAATTACGTACACATATTAATTAACATTGTATTTTTTTCTTCCCATATCTTATTGCCCTGATAATTTTAAAAATTAACAGCTCTAAAATTCGATATCTACGTATTTTAATAATGAACAATATTTAACTTTCTCACATCGTTGTTTTTAATAAAACATATGAAGCTGGGTAAATAAAAACGACTACTTTTTTCATATTTTTCTAATATGGGTGTAAAGAAAAACCTTTATTATTTAAAACTCTTTAGTTTATTAGATTATTCCCTCAAACCCCGGTCCCAGTCCTCGCCGAACCCGTCGCTTGCGACGAAGTGCTCGTCGAGTAAATTAGCCCATAGACACAGCCCATTAAGTTTCTCGACACTGAGAAGAGGTCGCGTTTCCGATCCGGTTGTAGATTCTGCGAAGCACTGCTCTTGCTAGGGTTCGTGTTAGCAACGTGGTCAGGTTTGTGCCCCGTGAGCTCACCTACTACTTAAGGTCCCGCTGAAATAGCCTCTCAAGGCTATCAGCTTAAAAAAAAAAACCTGTAGGTATCCTGCCTATTTCTCTGAATAGTGAAATAGCCAGTATATAGCTGAGAACTCAACTTTTTATCTCAAGGTGATACTTTTTGAGGCATTCTGTGCTAAGATAACCACATTTTACCAGGTGTTGGCAACACTTCCAGTTTGAGCCCCGTGAGCTCACCTACACGTCAAGGCGAAGCTGAAATAGCCTCTCAATCCGCATATCAGCATAAGTAAAAAATATATATAGAAAAAATAGATCATTATTTTATCTTTTTATTAGATTAAGTAAGGGCTTTAAATGTTGTTTTCTTAATATACATACTCGTATAACAGAAAACGCAATTAAGCCTTTTATTGTTTATTCATTCTGAAGTACCCAACATCATTATATAGGTTTGACGACCTCAGAGGTCACCACCATCTAGTGTTAAGTGGTCACCAGTGTCCATAGATATCAAAGCACGTCAATGTCGCCGCCCATCTTGAGACTTCAGTTCGAAGTCTCGGTTTTTACAACGGCTGTCCCACCCTTCAAACCGAAACGCATTACTGCGTCACGACAGAAACAGGCAAGGTGGTGATACCCATCCGTGCCAGCTGACAAGAGGCCCTACCAAAACACCTTCGAGTACTACTTGCACTGTCACAAACACTGTTACTGGTGGTAGGACCTTTTCTGAGTGCGCACTGGTAGGTACCCTGTTTATTTCTGCCGTGAAGCAGTAATGCGTTTCGGCTTGAAGGGTGGAGCAGCCGATGTAACTATACTGAGACTTTAGAACTTATATCTCAAGGTGGGTGAAGCATTTACGTTGTAGATGTCTATAGACTTCAGTAACCATTTAAAACCAGGTGAGCTATGAGCTCATCTACTTATAAGAGCAATAAAATAAAAAAACATAGTTTTTAGATCTTGGCTCAGCTAAAGGCTTTTACGTTTCATTGTCCCTAAACATCGAAATCCATTGAATCCTTGAAATATAATATCATGTTTAAATCTCAATAACTGTCAATTGAATAAATTTCTTCTAATTTAATTAATTAATTATTTCCAAAGAATTTCAGGTTTTATTTGGGACAAAATAAATTATTACGAGTCTAATTAAATATTAAGCACGAGTGAACGAAGCCTTAATTAGAAATTAGAAATACATACAACATAAACAAATGAAAGCAGGTAGGTACAGAGTTGATATATTTATTAGTTAATACATGTGACCTCTAAATAATGCGTCCTTGTTCTGAAAATAATAACAATTAAATTTACTAGGAATATATTAATTACGTTAATAATTTTAGTAATCTGTGAGCAAAATTGAAGTATTTTTCACTTGTATTTTGGAACTACGGATTTTTTTCCTAAATTTAGATCTCTGATTTCTGATTTAGAGAGCTTGCAAAAAAATACAATGAAGCATGTATTGTAATAATAAATTAGCAGATAATAAGCGAGCATTAAAATTCGTTACCAAAGTTACTATTACGAAGAATTCAGATGGTCCTAACATAATAAAAAAACATGTGTTCACACGTGGTAGGAGTGAAACCTTAAAAAATGTTGGCTTCAAGATAATGAGACGAATGTAAAATTTCGGGAAGAAGAGAAAGATTGATAATTAACTTACATTTTATTCGTATATATATTAATTACATACGATTTATTCAGAATGTATTAAGTACGAATATTAGGTACGAAGCAGAGCACAAAGAGAATCACGAATATAAGAAGCACAGTATAATTTTTTTTTATTGCCTTTGTATGCAGACGAGCTTACGGCCCACATCATGGTGAGGGGTTACCGTCGCCCATGGACTTCAGGAATGCCAGGGGCAGAGCCAAGTCGCTACCTACCGTTAAGTACTCTCCACAATCCTCGTTTGAAGAAGGACATGTCATAGCGCTCGGGAAAAACCGTGGAGGGGAGCTCATTCCAAAGCCAGATGGTATGTGGTAAAGAATATCTCTCTCTGGAAACGCACTGTGGATGAACGCAAACATGCTTCCTGTCTCATTTTCTCATACGTTATTCATAAAATTGAGTTTATGTATCTGTCTCTTTTTACTGTCGCTTTTTCGTTGCATCGACTTTCAAATAACAGCGATTCTAAAGAAGTTTTCGCTTCAACAAGAAACACTTACCGAATTTCTTAGCAGACGCAAAATAAAGTGTTTACGTTTTAATTCAGTGCAAATTAAACCAGAAGCCATCGCGAGGAAAACCCTATACGATACGATTTCTCTTTGATATCGCAATTTGCTACTCAAAACTTTATGAAGTACATTAGAGACGCAGCTGTAATTATTAACGTAATTACAACACGCAATCTTGATTGGCAGCACCTAAATGAATTTCGGGAACTCGTTCTCTTTATTACCTGGCATATGTAACTCGAGGATTCAAAGAATTATTACATAACGTGTGGTTCTTTGGGTAAATATCGGAACTTTTCGGTGACAGAATTACTGGAATGAATATTAACATTACGAAATGACACATACACAATTATATCGCAGGTGAATGAAGAAGGGCTTATGGTTTAAGTGACATTTTTGCAATTTTACAGGAGCAGAGCCATTAAAGTATTGGAAAAAATATCATAATAAAAATACTTATTTGGCTATCTGAATGGAGTAAGCTTAATTGAAGTTAAATTAAAATATTGAACTGTTGATGCTAATCTATATATATAAAAATGAATTGCTGTTCGTTAGTCTCGCTAAGACTCGAGAACGTCTGGACCGATTTGGCTAATTTTGTTCTTGAATTATTTGTGGAAGTCCAGAGAAGGTTTAAAAGGTAGATAAATATGAAAATGCTCGAAATTAAATAAAAATAATAATTTTGTTTTTCCTTTGATGTGTCCCCCGTCGAACGGATTTCTTTAGTTTGTTTTAAGATTATTTTATACAAAAGTTTAGGTTTTTTATTTCTCGATTGAGGCACTACGAAATCTGCCGGGTCAGCTAGTACCAAATAAAATGCACCTTTAATTACAAAGATTTATATCGCGTATTAAGCGAAATGCCGGTTAAAACAAACAGTATTTTCATATCCTCAATATGAAGCTATTGACAAAAACGCTTTCTCTAATTTGACAAGTCGTACTCTACAATGCGCGTATGTTTCAATTGAACCCGACCTACTTTGCTGGCCGATATTTGATTTGTCTCTGATTCGATCGTTAGCAAACTTCACAGAATCACCCGCTAGATCCAACTGAAAATTTCCTGATAATTTCATTGTAGTCGGTCCAGTCGTTTTGGAGTCTACAGAGAACGGTAACGGTAGGTAGCGGCTTGGCTTTGCCCCTGGCATTGCTGAAGCGCATGGGCGACAGTAACCACTCACCATCAGGTGGACCGTATGCTCGTCTGCCTACAGGACAATAACAAAAAACACACTTAGATACATCGACTTGTGTATTATAATATATAGATTAATGAAAGAGCTGATGAACCAACCCAACCGCGTTAATATATTGACAGTAATAGTCATTTAAAACTTTGAATGAGCATTGAAAGTATAACTTTTAAGGTTTTTAATCTTACCTGCATAATTCGGAAAGCGAATTAATGGCCCTCTTCATTTTACGTGGTTCCTAAAGGACATCGACACAAAAACGTCCATATTAGCGTGCATTCGAATAAAGGATTTTAAAAACGGAATGCTAAATTAAATTGCTTGTCATCTGCGCTTAATATTATATCAATGTGAAAGTTTGTATGTTTGGACATCTGTTACTCAGACACGTAAAAATGGCTGCATGGTTTTTTATAAAATTTCGTTCTAAGATATTTCTCTAGAATATCCTGGATTAATAAATACATAACAACGGGCGACGTCGGGTAAAAGCCTATTTGCTGCTAATAATACGTCAGACTGTTCGCTAGTTCGTATTTTACGTACCAAAGACCTTACAAATCGACTTGTTGGCTATGACGAAAGAATGGCACAAATAAATTTATTCCAGGAAACGACAAAGAGTTTCTATTCCTTCTGAATTACAAATTAAAGGCGGGTGAAACCGCTGGGTAAGTCTAGTGAGTTAATAAATTGTGCGGGCTTCATTTTAAAACTACTTTTCTTTCATATATACAACAGGCGCAAAAAACAGCTCCATAGGAAACGCGGGAGCTAATTAGAGCGAATTGGGGAGAAATTTAAGGATTTTTTTAAGTTCATTGTTGACATCTTCGTCCCCGTATATCGAGATTACGTTTATCTGGACAAAATACCTTTCTACCTACGAATAAATGATAAGGCTTTCTACCTACGAATAAATGATAAGGCTTTCTTCCCAAGTGTCCTACAATTTCGGTTTGAATTTTAATAAAATATTAAGGTTTTTGAATCTTGTCTGCAAGTTTCGGAAAGCGAACTAATGGCCCTGTTAATATTTATTTGCTAATATAGATTATATACGACTAACACCGCTGTGACTGGTGAGATACAAGTGTCAGTTGTCAATTGTTCTAATAAATTAGATATCATGACCAAAAAAATTGGAAATTACAATTTTAGTTCAGCAGAAATAGATAGTATTAGGTAAATAGTTGTATTAACAGTTCATCGCTTCACTATTCTTGAAGATGGAAGTCAGAGGAGAACTTTTTGGGAAAATTAAATTATTATAGTATATGTTATTGCAACAACGACGACTGGATTTAACACGCTCAACCACTCAAAATAACTGTTTAATAAATAAATAGCTGTAGACAGAAAAACATTCACGACCCTCCAAGGCTCAGATTGACATTGAGCCCAAGGTACCTCCCTACCTTAATACAAAATCGAAATTTAAATTACGTAATTATGTATAACCAACCAAAATTTGTATATGACAAATTGTAATTAAATGTACAATATTTTATTAGTTTATTATAAATACATTCCTTTGTTTGAGATTTTTATACGTATTTAGAACGCTTCGTATTATTGTGAGTACATTGCGATACATAAAACATTCATAAAGAAACATTCTTGTTGTGAACAAAAAAATCTCTTCACAGTACGAGCTGCTGGCTAAACAGTTGTACTCATGTATCAGTGGCTCGGATTTCCTTAGCTGGTTTCATGACGAGAGTAGTTTAGGATGGTAGTTCAGTTTTATGCAATTTATATCCTCTAATGTTACTGAGATCTTGTAGGGCTCACTCAACGTGATTTAAAAAAATACCATTTTGCATTTCCTTTGAAAGTCGTTCCAAGCACGCTTTTCAAATCTGTCTTATTTTACATTTTTATCTGGTGTTCTTGGAATTTAATATTGCTCGTATGTTACGTTTACAGGCTAGCTCGAACCGTGTAAACTTGGTATTCATGTGTGCACCGTTATTTTCAACAATATTAATAATGTTAAACTGGTAACAATAACGCCATCTATAGCCGAATCCGATGGCACGCAGTTAGTTAGTAATCGGAACTATTCGAAGCGAAACAGCGAACGGATCATCTGAAGTGAAGCGGAAGAAGCGAATTACTGGTGGTAGGACCTCTTGTGAGTCCGCACGGGTAGGTACCACCGCCCCGCCTATTTCTCCCGTGAAGCAGTAATGCGTTTCGGCTTGAAGGGTGGGGCAGCCGTTGTAATTATACTGAGACCTTAGAATTTATATCTCAAGGTGTGTGGCGCATTCACGTTGTAGATGTCTATGGGTTCCAGTAACCACTTAACACCAGGTGGGCTGTGAGCTCGTCCACACATCTAGGCAATAAAAAAATAAAATAAAAAAAAGAATTGAGAATTTTAAAGTGTTTGTGAAGTGTTTTAAGTGTTCTAAGTGTTGAATACAAATTTTTAACTTGTACTCCGGTAGAATTTTATTTATCCCAAACCCCAGCGCGTAACATTATATATCTCATGACTTTTTCTGTACTTACAAACAACAAGCTCCTATATATGGTAAAAATGAAGGTAGAATCAAATAAAAGAGCTCGTTACAGACATCCATTTATTATATGAATTGAATTTTTGGCTAAAAACTACTACATTTGTACTACTCGAATAGGAATGAATATTCTATAAACTTATTGAATAATTTACGTTTAAAAAAAGCAATTATTTACTTATATCATTATATGATAATGTTTAAATGTAACAGCATTATAATTACTTATATTAAATCTTTATATTTTTAGCTTATGTATAAATAGTACTTTTGTATAAAAATTGGAATGATAAAATTATTATAAAAAAAAAAAAGTTTTGAGAGCTTTCCGAAGATTCTCGTTTTTCTACGGGTGTAATCATAATTTAGTCATATTATAAGCATAGCTTATTTATTTTTCAAACATTACGTGCTATTCAGTTCACTTAAAATCTAAAAATGTTTCAATCTAATATTATTAAACATTTTTCATCTTAAAAACTAATTTTCTTTGGTCTTGATAATGAGTTCAGTATAAAATTGGGATTTTTCAAACTCTACAAAAGTTAGAACGTTTCAATATTAAGTAACTATAGAATCTGATTTTTTTTTTTTTTTTAAACAAATAAATTTTTATAAAACTTTTATTTTATCCGAATTAATTATTTGTTATCTACTCCAAATAATTACTTGTAATTAGTGTAGCATTCGCAGCAGAATAAATTACAATTTTGCATTTTATCATACAGTACCTACGAGTAATATAAATCTCACATCTTTAGTATACATATTTTACTGATGGCAGGACGCATTGTGGGTCCGCACGGGTAGATACCGCCACCCCCATTCCGATAGAGGCACCCGTCACGTGCGGACGTGCTCATCGTCCACTCGATCGCCCGGTCTTTGTTCGCCCGGCTTTTGTTAGCCCGGCCATTGTTCGCGCGGCCTGTGTTCGTGGTACATCTGCCGACTAAGTGCTCTTTCTGGAAGTTTTTATTTGTTTTGTTTCCTTTTGTTGTTTCTGTGTTCGTGGTACATCTGCCGACANAAAAAAAAAAAAAAAAAAAAAAAAAAAAAACCGCCACCCTGCCTATTTTTGCCGTGAAGCAGTAATGCGTTTCGGTTTGAAGGGTGGGGCAGGGATTGTAACTATACTGAGACCTTAGAACTCACATCTCAAGGTGGGTGGCGGCATTTACGTTGTAGATGTCTATAGGACTCCGGTAAGCACTTAACACCAGATGGGCTGTGAGCTCGTCCACCCACCTAAGCAATAAATAAAAACGTATACAAATTCTTATCATGGAAATATAATCTAAATCAAAGTTTATCTGTTGATGCGTTTGTCGTCTATTTCACCAGAAATGAATACATTTGAGTCCCTAATCGTAAGTATGGTGACCCCGTCGGCGTTGTTTCTCGTTATGATATTGCTCTTCTTGTTGGTGCTTCCGTAATCGTAGTTCGATATTACCACACTCTCTGTTGTTGGGTTCCTGGAATAGTTGATGGAACATTCATCGTTGAAATAAATGGTTCGCCGGTAAATGTGAACGATTAGAACGCATTTTTCAAGATTAAAGGTTGAATTGTCAATGCTCTTGATAGTTCGATTGTCGCACATGAAATTTTTTCATATAGGTAATTCAATTTTAATATATTTCGACATAAATTTTAAAACAGGTCAATAGATAGATCAGATACATCTCTATATATAAAAATGAATTGCTGTTCGTTAGTCTCGCTAAAACTCGAGAACAGCTGGACCGATTTGGCTAATTTTGGTCTTGAATTATTCGTGGAAATCCAGAGAAGGTTTAAAAGGTTAGATAAATATGAAAATGCTCGGAATTAAATAAAAAAAACAATTTTGTTTTTCCTTTGATGTGTCCCCCGTCGAACGGATTCCTTTTATTTTTTTTAAGTTTATACAAAAGTTTAGGTCTTTTATTTGTCGATTGAGGCACTACAAAGTCTGTCGGGTCAGCTAGTAGCACATAAAATAATTAGATGACACGATTTGAAGAGAGAATCTCATTCCCAAGCCGTGCCCAAGCCGTAACCACAATTTTTAATTAGAAAACCTTATACAAAACAGTCTAGATCTTCATGATCAGACTGCAAGAGCATATGTAACAGTTTTTTCTGTTCTTTATTGTAAGATAACTGCATGTACCTCCTAAATTATTATTGAGCTCTAAATTATCGATGAATTTGAGAACCTAATTGTATAGTCCGATGTACACTTTTCATATCATCGTAAAATACACAAGCGCGACCTGCGCCTTAGTCGCTTTTATACATGAAAATGATATCAATAAACCAAGAACGCTAATTAAAAAAGAGGAAATCTATATATTAATACGTGAAGCAAAAACTTTGTACCCCTTTTTACGAAAATTGGGCGGACGGAAGAATATGAAATTTCCCACACTTACAGAGAATATAGAGAAGGAGTGCAGAATGCTAATATATTTTTTTAAATTATGCTTAAAAACACATTATATCAATAAAAAAACCATTACACATACTACCAAAGTTTCTTATTGCTTGTAATTAAATTGAGAATAGATTAAATATTGTTTGTCTCTATTAATATTTGTCTAAAGTGTAGTCTTGGCAAAATCTGTGATTACAGAAGTAATAGTCTTTGACAATTTAATCATATAGTGTACAAACTTATAACTTCAATTAATTATAGTCGAATTTCGACAATCTACTTCGAGGGATCACTAGTACATTAAAATAAGCGTCCATAATTCACAGTCTTTCCAAGAATAACACTTTCAACCGCGTAGAACATTAAATTAACTAATAGGAAAATAAATATCATGATTCGAACCTGTTGCACCGATGCCGGTGAGTGCTCCGGAACGATGTTTCGCATATGGCGGTTCTAGATAGACGCGAGCTGCAAGTTGGATGTAAGGCGCTTCGGCGACAGCACAGGTAGCGATTGAAATGCTGCCTGAAGACGCCGCTGACGCAGTACAAAGCGACCGGATTCACGCAGGAGTTCAGGAAACTAAAGACGAAATTCGTTCTTGATTATCCTTTTTTAGTGCTGGAGGAAAATGCCGCGGATTCCCTGGACGGCGCATCGGACGAACGCGTGTAAATCCTGGAAGAACTAGGCGTCGCCTTAAGACTCTCCACCATTTGCCTACGTAGGATTTTAGAGTTTTTCGGTCACATTGCGAAAAAGGGTGACAATCTCGAAAAACTTCTCATCACCGGCAAAGTGGAAGGAAAGAGGCTTAGGGGGCGTAGTTCCATGCGCTGGTCCGATTAGATAAAGACGACTTTGGAAGCCAGCATCAATGTCGCTATCCACTGCACGGAGGACAGGAGTGAATGGAGGAGCATAGTCCTAACAAAAGTGCTCAGTAAAGTCACGACCCTCAGAACTGAGGAATACGACGCACAGAGAGAGATATATATATTTTTTTATTATTGCTCAGATTGTTGGACGAGCTCACATCCCACCTGGTGTTAAGTAGTTACCGGAGCCCATAGACATCTACAACGTAAATGCGCCACCCACCTTGAGATATAAGTTCTAAGGTCTCAGTATAGTTACAACGGCTGCCCCACCCTTCAAACCGAAACGTATTCATGGCAGAAATAGGCGGGGTGGTGGTACCTACCCGTGCGGACTCACAAGAGGAACCACCACCAGTAATTACGCAAATTATAATTTTGCGGGTTTGATTCTTATTACACGATGTTATTCCTTCACCTTGGAAGTCAATTGTGAACATTTGTTAAGTACGTATTTCATTAGTAAAATTGGTACCCGCCTGCGGGATTCGAACACCTGTACATCGCTCGATACGAATACACCGGACTTGAAGTTCTTGTAATGAAGAACTTCTTGTAATGTTTATTTATTTTATGAATATTTTTGGAATGCTCTGAAGCCGAAATGGGTTTTATCATTCAAGAAGTCATAATATTATTAATTTTAAGGACTTTTGTGCATTGTAAAAAATAGTCTTGAGAGAACTAGTTGGATGTTTCTTTAGTTGTGTTACTTTGATCAGATTTTTTTTAAAGTTTAATAACTCTACAAATTAGTATAGTCCCCGGCACGTAACTTGGCAAGAGTCGTTAGATGCGCAGAAGTCGTTTTTTAGGTCTCTTTGGTTGTCAAGCGGGACGCGGGGAAAGACGTAGCACCGTTCGTGACCGTTCCGAGCGCGCGATTGGTGAGTCAGTCGACGCTCCGCTCCCGCACCACGTCTACGTTCCGTTCGCTGCCGGCTACACATGCGCCTACTAAGTTGTAGGATACCCTTTTTATATATTAAGTTTTTGTTAGGAGTTGTTATTATTGTTTAAATTTAGTTTTTGTTACGAGTGTTATTGTTTTAAATTTGTTTGCAATGCCAGGACCAAATACCAATGACCATATAGTAGATTCAGTCACTGAGCGTTTTATTATTTACGCCAGTGACGACAGCGACTCTTCGTTATGTCGACGATGAGGAGCCAACTCCTTCCACCAGCTCAGGTGCTACCATAAATTTAATCCAAGGGGTAGCACTATTAGAATATGATAGTGACGACGGCGACACATAATTTTTAATATTAAGTATATCTTTTAAAATAAACTTCTTAACTTTTAATTGTATTTTATTTATAACACCTAATACACTTCACGAATTCCTCTCTTTTCTTTAACTTTCTTCAAAACACACAGGCTTAAAAATAAGTTATGGCAAATAAACAATAAAATAAAATTAAATTAAATTATATGCGGGCAATAAAAGTGAAAATTTTTTTGTTGCAATGTGCACTATGCGCGACATTACCCCCACTATACCAAAACCTTGCCAACTTACGTGCCGCTTACTATAGTAATGTGTCGTACTGTACTATTTTTGTGTGATGTCTGCTGTGCAACTGTTTGAGGTTTCTATCAGCGAATACAAACAGTCTATGAGGAATGTAAATCGTAGTAACAATATCTTACAAGCATATTATTGTTTATGTCAATATTCACTTTGTATTGGGAGACAAGTTGAACTTCACAAGAAAAAGAACTGATGAAAATAAATCGACCCTAAAACCTATTACCGCGTGTCCTTACTAAAATGCTAGCAAAAAGTCTAAATAACTTCATATTCCCTTTCTCGCAGAGGTATAGTGAACAAAACGCGTTCCCAACCGTATCGTGTGTCGGAAGTAAATGGATAGTAAATATTGTTAAAAGCAGTCCAAGGGTTATTTCAGGACCCAGGAGGTATATTCCAGTCAACATTTCTTAGTACATTTTCAGGTATAAGCCACGCTTAAAGGATCTTCGTCGTTTTACGGTGTATTTTTGATACATTCCGGACATACCCGAAACCTCCGGACTGCGGACTACGGACGAAGCTCAATGTATAAGATAGCTTCGTTATTGTAAAGGTATTTTATTCTTCTTGTGATATTATATGACCTTTTGGAGCTACGAATTTAAAACTGTCAACCTACTGTTTGATTGACCGAAGAAGAGATGGATGGGGTGTGTGAATGATGATATGACAGAGAGAGAGAGAGAGAGAGGAGTGGGTGTTGAGATAACAGCTGATAGAAGAAAATGGAATAGAAAAAATAGCTGTGCCCACCCCACCTAGTGGGATAAGGTGGAGACAAAGAAGAAGTACCTAATGTTTGGTACACATAGATATTATATAACGGCCATCTGCTGTAGTGGTAAGTGACATGGTCACTACACAAGGGGGTCGCGGGTTCGAATCCGCCAAGGGCAGATATTTGTATGATAAATATAAATGTCTTTTCCAGGATTATGGATGTATATTAAATATTAAATATATGTATGTAGGTGTGGGTCTAAATGAAATACTCTTTTCTAGGGTTTCACTATACTTTTTATTTAATTCTTAGAGAGCACTTTGAACACGTCTTACTCCTAATGGCGGCGTCGTGCGAGAGAGCGAACTAGAGCTACATCCGTCCCTTTCACACATCATGCGTTCAGAATCTTTCACTCGTTCAGAAATGTTTTACAATAATTAGAAATGTTAGTAATAATTAAATCCTACAACTCGGCCTTCCTGCACATCAGTCTGGCCTCAGACTGAAAGTACTGAGATAATAAAATAGTTCTTATGAATTAAAAATAAAAATAACAAAAATAAAATCTCTAACTTTACCTTAATTTACCTAATACTACTACTATGCAAATTTTTTTTTTCTAAACATTTTTACACAATAATAACGCTACAAAAATATTTTTAGTTAAACCTTATACTACCTATTACAAACAATCATGCTATAACTCTGCACACAGCTAATAAAACAAATAGTAATTACTCTTACTTAGTACATAACACAACAAAAACAGTAGGTTTAAACTATCAGTTTAGAGGCAAACAAGTTACAATGACACAGAGAACAGCAATGCATGATAATTATTCACAGTTACTTATTCAATAACAAAATGAGCAATGTAAATACTAGATCAACCTAAAATAAACAAACAGTGTAGTGTTACAATGCACCTAAACACTCAGACCAGAGTTAGATTGAGTCAAGGCCACCTCTTCATGAAATCTAATGCTGATGTAGTTCGTACTGGCCCATCTTTGCTTCTGTCTATTTTTTCGACCTCATATCGACCTTTCCCCATTTCCCTAGTGATGCGATATGGTCCATAAAATTTAGGTTTCAATTTTAGGGCGTTCCCAAATTGTGTCCTTTGAATAGCTACAAGATCTCCAACCTTGTACATTTCTCCTACTTTACGTCGTTTATTATAAGTCTTTCTATTCTCCTCTTGCATTCTTAAAATTTGAGCTTTGGCTTCTCTTCGTGCTTCTTCTCTCCTATTCATAAATTGCAATCTATTTTCTTCTTCTAAATATTCTAAAATTGATAAATCTTCTTTCAGTTTAAGTTTCACTCCTGTTAACAGTTCGAATGGCGTAGTACAGATTGCCCGCTGGTATGTGCTGTTTATCACTTGTTGTAGTTTGCTTGTATATTTGTACCAGTGACCAGGTTCTTCAATACACATCTTTGTCAACGCAGAAATAATAATACTGTTCATGCGTTCTACTTGGCCATTTCCACGAGGTATTCCAGTAGTGATTGTAACATGTTCGATGTCTTCTTCTTCACAATATTCTCGGAACTCACTGCCTGTGAATGCTGTACCTCGGTCAGTGAAAAGTATGTTTCTGCTCAATGCATCAACATGCTGCTTAACTAACTGTTCTTCAGTGATGGCTAGTCGTCTTGGTCTTTGTGAAACTGGTACATCATCCTTCAACACAATCTTCAGCCTGATAGGTGCATCTTTAGTCTTCAAAGGTGTGTAACTGTCAATAATTTCCCTCACCGCTGTACACTGGTCATTGCTACTAGAAGATAGACAGATAGCATTTTGATACGATATGTCATAACAAGGAGGCCTGACCTCAACCAAACCCTTGTCAATAACTGTGATAGTATTTACTAAAAATTGTTGACCCAGTATTACATCATATGGTATTCCACCTGTAGGTACAATATACAAATTAATACTATATCTGTGACTGTCAATAGTTAAATCTGTGTCGAACTTACCAATCGAATATACTTTAGAACTTCCTAACCCAGTAAGCAACATTTTTTCTGGTATGTACTCGCATTTTAGTTTTGTAAACAAATCAAAAGTTATTAAATTTAAGTCGCTACCTGTGTCAATTAAACAATTAGTCACATAGTTACCAACTTTTACTGATTTTACACTCATGTTTATAGAATCACGTTTGTTTACATTTAATAAATTTGACGAAACAATATGATTTAGTTGTTGACAACTAAAATTTGGCATATCACTCACTTGCTCTTTTAAATCGCATTGCTCACGTTCGTATAGTTCGTTCTCGTTCTTCTCGTCGTCCTCCTGCTGTCGAACAAACATAGATCGCCGATCTTGTTCATCACCTCCTCCATAATAATTATTTGATGCTTTTTTAGCTTCCATACCTTGTGATGCGCGGCACTCCGTACCCTTGTGCCCGAACCCGTTGCACTTGAAGCATTTGATACCTCTGCGGCAGGAACTAGATAGGTGCCCTCTTTCACCACAATTGTAACATCGATGAACCTGTCTAGGCATTACCGCCGTGTCTCGCTGACCTCGTCTCATGGTATCAACACTTTTTTTGGACTTCTCTTTGAAACTTTCATATAATACTAATTTCTCCTTGAGCACAGAATACGACGTTACCCCGTAGAATAACAACTTGTTAGATTCATAGTCAGATATTCCGTCGATTATATACTGAATCGCGACGTAATCCGGAAACTTAGCTCTTTTTCCGAGTTCTTTCATTACGAGCATATATTGATAAAACGACTCATTGGGTTGTTTTTTCCGTCTGCTCATTGTCTCATGCATTTGTTTACTGTTTATCACCTCAGGGAATTCCTTCATCAAAGCCACTTTTAGTTCTTCGTAACTTCTGAAAGTTTTTTCGCTTTTTAGCCATAATTCTGCTGTTCCAGCTAAACATCGTCGCGCTATAATGAGTTTCTGCTGCTGGCTCCACCCAAATATATCGGCATTATCGTCGAGATCTTGTGTCCACTTCGCAGAAGAGTACGTGATGTCATCACCCGTGAACTTTGGCACAGCGTCCATCGTGTAAAATAAATTCTTGCTATCGTCGTTTTTGCTCTCCGCCATCGTGCAGAATCGTCGTATATCGTCGTATAAATGCGTCTTTCGTCTTTGAAAAATGTAACCGGCGGCGTGGCGTCGGCGCAGGTTAAGTATGGCGGCCGCGGCGTTGTTCACACCACGCGACAACTTCGTAAAATATGCGTAGATACGTTAAATCATTTAGACCCTGATATTCCTGAGTATCCCGGGCGAGAAATTGTAGGTGTGGGTCTAAATGAAATACTCTTTTCTAGGGTTTCACTATACTTTTTATTTAATTCTTAGAGAGCACTTTGAACACGTCTTACTCCTAATGGCGGCGTCGTGCGAGAGAGCGAACTAGAGCTACATCCGTCCCTTTCACACATCATGCGTTCAGAATCTTTCACTCGTTCAGAAATGTTTTACAATAATTAGAAATGTTAGTAATAATTAAATCCTACATGTATGTGTATAATAAAAATCTTACATTTATATCCGTTATCTGGTACCTGTAACACAAGTTCTTTACGAACTTATCACGGGACCAGTTAACGTGGCGTGATTGTTAGTAAATATTTATTTATTTATTATTATTATTATATTATCAACGTATGTTTTGTTTGCAGCTCTTTGATATCGAAACGGAATATTCAATTAATTTTTTGCACGGATATAGCTAAACCCGTGTCGTGTGAGAAAATATTCTTTTAATCAAGGAAAGGGGAAAAACCCTGGCTTTAGTAAAAAAATCGGGGTTTTCCCTTTCGAGGCCACACTAAAGCCGTGGACGCCAACAGCAAATGTTTTCCTTGTATTGAATACTACACTTATTCCGTTATTTTTCAAACACTGGCAAACGACCATGCGGCTTATTTGTTAAGAATTTTTAAAAAACTAGCGGCCCGCTCCGACTCCGCACGGGTCTTTAACAACAGTTTCAATAATATTTGAAGTTGTTTTATTTTTTAAAATAAAAGTACACTTATTGCGGCATAAATATAATAGTTAGACATAATAATATGCTGTTGCGACACTTTTTGTAAATAATAATGTGTTCTATAAAGTCTTAGTACATTATTTTATTCTATTATCAATAGTTTTCGCAGTGCACGCGATGTAAAGAATATTTTAGGTAATTATTTTACACCTTGGGTTACATTATTGGAGTTTTAGTAAGGTTCCTTTTTTTTTTTAATTAATATAGCCCATGTCACTCGAGAACAGTGTAGATTCCAAATAGTGAAAGAACTTTTAAAATCGGTTCAGTAGTTTCGGAGCCTATTCAATACAAACAAACAAACAAATATTTCCTCTTTATAATATTAGTATAGAGTATAGATAAGCCGGCTGCGAACATAGCCTTTTCTTTGGTTTTTACATATCGTGGACATAATTAAAACTACTATATATTACGATGTAGTCTCGCGGTTATTGGTTTCATTATATCGAGACATTAAACGTTATTTGGTTAAAGTGACATTTTTGCAACTTTACACGATAGCTATTTACAGTTTAAAATTTCTATATGAAGCTTTAATAATTTTTGCATCATTAATAGCAGCATAAATAGGCTTTTCGTTGTAAAAATTCAGTGTAGCAATTATTTTGTAAAAATGTACAGGTGTTTATAATTAAGAGATTATTTTATCTTGAAATCAATTTTTATGTATATGAAGCGCCCTTGTTAACGGCTCAGTTTTGTAAATTGATTGAAATACTTAAAAAATTTCAAAGAAATCTAGTTTGTAATGTTATGAAAAAATTCAAAATTCGAAAAATATTGAAACACAAAACTTCGTTATCGACAAAATTTCAATAAGTTAACACAAATTAAAATTATATTAACTGTGGAAAAATACTTTGTGGTTAAAGATTAGTGTAGTAGTTGAAATAAATAAAATAAAAACTATATTTTTTTTTAGCACATTGAAGTATTTTTTTAAATTATAATTATCAATAAGTACAATATGAAATTTCATATTGTACATAATAAGTACAATATGAAATTTCATATTGTGCAGTGCAATAAGCTGATTTAACGTTAAAACGATATCAGTCAGCCTTTGTTCATAAACCTTATAATATACATAAGATTTATTAATCTTATTTTACTATTACGTTTCTTTTCATCAATAAAGATTTAACAAATTCAATCATCAATTTCATGTATTCAAACAATACACGAATTTGATGATGAGCATTTTGTGATGATGATTGTGATTTCTGATGATGAGTGGTGACGACGCTGACGGACAGGTGATATAACTGGGCAATTTCGTGTCAATTGACTTAGAAATCCTTGTATCATTATAATTTTAAACACTCAGGATGATGATTTTTTTTTATTTCTATTTACCTCAAACAGAATCCAATAATGCGCAACGCGTGGGTCCAATCGTTATAGTCGAGTAGCGAAGTCGGAGACAAATGATACCACAGCTCAAAAGCGTGATAAGGCAGAAAGCAGATGAAGAATACTGCAACAATACAAACTTTTACTTCCAATAGTTTTCATTCAGAGGCCGTTCTTAAATTTAATTAAAGTCATTTATTTCCGAAACCAGTCCAAATGTGTACATACATAGAATCATTGAAATGTTATAAAAAAAAAACCCAGAAATGATTAAAAATAATCACACAAATAAAAATATATTCTGGTCACTATCGTGGTTTAAATTTCGATTTGTACCCGGAGTGCTTAACACCCAGTCCGGTTTAGTGCTGCATTATCAGGCAGTACACATCCATCCAGGCGAAATGATCCATGATTTCATGCATAGTGAAAAGATACACTATGGCAACAGCCCCATCAGTGCCCTAAAGACATTTTATCCTTTAGGTCACGATTGCTTAAAGACTTATAAAGCTCTTCCACTAATCATCACGATTCATCGATCCCAGTTTTACCTTAATCAAAATACGTTGACATCGTGCAAAAAACCGGTCATGATCGTCCAATTAAATCAGAACATATGTCAAATACTAATTGCCATTTATATGTATATACTAATAAAAAGAAAATAATATTAATTTAATGCTTATATTTAGTTATCGATTGACCATAAATTGCTATTTTTACATGAAGTTTACTGAACCAAACACATAAACCATTTAGAGAGTTTGGTCCTAGAAAACGATGAGGCGTAACAAAGGGATCTGTGGGCTGATATTCAATTATTTGGAACGGCCCACACACTCTTTTTCAAATACCTTTGAAATAATATTTCGGTTTTTTCGATAAATCAAGTAATTCCTAATAAGATTTAGCGAGAAAAATGTACGTAGCTTTTAAACCAATGTGACTTTATTTCAAAAGTAGTAGTATAGGAAAGTGATAAAAAAGATTGCGAAGGGTATAAGTGTCGGGAAATTGTTTTATCTAGCCTCTGATATCCAAGACAGACGGAAAGATCCAGATCCCTTACATTCTTATAGTTGAATATTTATTTCAGGACTGAAATTTGTGCTATTATTATTATTTTGCTGAAAGAAAAATGTGTTAGTGTTGAATTTTAAAATTCGGAAAGTGTATCAAGAAAACGATAGAAAAAAAATACAGAAGTAATTCCTACCCTTTGCTGTTTGATACGAATAATTAATTATGTAATAATTATGTTAGGATTTGAACACAGTTTTGGTTTGACAAAAAAAAATTCTAAACTACACTAAAAGTCAAGAAATGTTTTGCAATAAATACGAATACATACCAATAACAAATATAAGGACCATGCAAGCTACCGACTTTCTAGCTTTAGCCTGAGCCTCGCCTTGACCGCCTTGAAGAGCTCCTGGCATCTCCCTGGTACTTGCAAGTAGTCTCCGAGCCATCAGAGAATAGAAAACCGTAATCACGATCAACGGCAAACCGTAGTATATCAAGGCTTTGGCAATTGTCATCCCTCTGTGAAGGAAAAAATTGTATGATGCTTTTTTGAATGGCTTATTGTTGTTTGCTTTTAAGTGTTTCCAATGGAACTGGATTACTAAGCTACCCCCACAATTTACAGTTATTATGGTATCGATCGTTTGGCGAGTCCCCAAAGACTAGATAGAAGGTAGACAGATTTGTTTGCTCCTAGCTTCCTATCCTCAATCTTCAGTCTACCCAATAATCATAGCAATTGCAAAAGCGCCAAAAAATCAGAAGCTTATTAAATTATGTCAAAAGAGCCCGTTAAAGAAAAGTGTGATAGTACTAAACCGTGTTTACAGCATTTTAATTATAGCAGTTTTATGTTCCAGTCTCAATTAAAAATAATTCACTGAACCGTACATATTAGCAAGCAGTTGAGTAAACAATATAAATCACAACGCAACAAGATCCCGACAGCTACGTAACAACTGGCGATCAATCAGTCGCCAATCAGAATCACTTTTGAATCAATCACAATCAGAATAAGCAGGGTTGTATAAGTTGTGCTTTTATCCAAAAACGTTATTTTTTTTAGTCCAGTTTTTGGGCCACTTTCCGATTTTAGTTAGCACGAGGGAGCCTTTTTTATTAAATTTATGAAGACTCATAAATTTCGTCTGGCTTTTAATTTTTAATCTGCATCATTATAATTAATGGAAAACTAACTTAGACCAGTCAAAGTGGCTTTAACTACGCCTTTGACTCGCTAAACGTTGAAAAGTACTTTTTGTTTATATCTACCATTGTGCTCTACAACTAAGATTATTTTGATTAATTCTATATGTAACATATTGCCAAGTTTCTTAAGCATACACCACAGACCTATTAAAATTGGCATCACGTATTTGCTAGCCTCGTGAAATCATTCTGGAAAATTCTGGCGGGCGCAATGAAAAAATATCTATCACGATTTAGCGTAACCATTTAAAGTCGTACTTGGAGTAGTTAGTCCAGTCCTTCGGATACGGCGTGCAGTATACGATAGTAACGTTGTCTTTTAACTCCACTGTCACTGTACTGGAGAATATGGCGGCGGGGATGGCAAAGATAAACGCCGCGCCCCAGATGAATGTGGCACAAACAAGTGGGAGTTTGCGAAGCTGAAACAAACGTTTATCGATTAAAACGGTGTAGTGTCTGTTTTAGCGGCCAAAAGTTTAAGGAAACAAAGATTCTGTGGGTGACGTGCAAAACGGTAAACTTTAAAGAGTCTATATATTAATACGTGAAGCAAAAACTTTGTACCCCTTTTTACGAAAATTGCGCGAACGGAGGAGTATGAAATTTCCCACACTTATAGAGAATATAGAGAAGAAGTGCACAATGCTAATATTTTTTTAAAATAATGTATAAAAGATACATTAAATCAATAAAGAAAACATTACACACTCTACATACCATGTATTTGACGCACACACGCATGCATACTATTTATTGTCAAACTTTTGCTCTTGACGTCTGTTGTCAAATTGAGAATAGATTAAATATTGTTTGTTTTTGTTAATATTTTTTATAGTATATAAGTCTTAGCGAAATTTGTGATTATAGAAGTATAAAATACAATCATAATAGTGTACAAACTTACAATTCCAATTAATTATAGTCGAATTTCGACTACTGCGGGGCCACTGGTTTAGATTAAATGGTAATCTTTTTTTTTTTATGATTGAAAGTTTACTGGTGGCCCGAAGGCCTTTCCAGTTTCACCAGGACAGGTGGGCGAGCAAAGGCTCAGCCAAGAGGGGTGGGATTTGCTAACAACTGCCCGAGCGCCTCCGAAGGAGACCTAACAACTCAAGAGCAATTGTTACGCGAATGAATCTACTACCGGATCGGAATCGCGACCCGCTGAGAAGATCCGGCGNAAAACACTCGCCTTGCGGCGAGGCCCCAACTTCTCGGACCTGAGCGGTTCTATTGAACACAGGTGGCAATGCGGCGCGATTACTACAGGACAAAGAAAAAGCACAACAAAACAGAAATTACGAAAAGAAATAAAACAAATAAATACTTGCAGGAAACCACTTTGTCGGCAGATGTACCACGAACACAGAAACAACAAAAAGAAACAAAACAAATAAAAACTTCCAGAAAGAGCACTTAGTCGGCAGATGTACCACAAACACAGGCCGCGCGAACAATGGCCGGGCTAACAAAAGCCGGGCGAACAAAGACCGGGCGATCTAGTGGACGATGAGCACGTCCGCACGTGACGGGTGCCTCTATCGGAATGTCGGTAATCTTTGTCAACCTATCGTTAGTTTGTCATTTACCTGAATGCTTAGCTGAGGTGCTAAATGCTTAACTTTAAACTGCTGTTTGAATGCAATTTTAATTCCAATTATAATGAGCAAACTTAATTACCAGATAATGAAAGTTGATATCGCTTATGAGTACCAAAGTATTTCAATGAAACTTCGATACTCCAAAACTGTCCATCGATTTAATTATCGGAATTGAGAACTACTTACCGAATCAAAATTGGCTTCCCAATTTAATTTCAATTTCGAGTGTATATCAATTATTCCGTTTCGAAGCCTGTCGACCTTTACTAAATTTATCGAAATGCTCATAACGCCCTTTTAAATAACATAGTCGATTGACTTATCAATTAATCAGAAGAAAATGAATAGAATGATTAAAATACTGATAATTAAGTGCACTCAATCTTGTTTGACTAAATGTTAATGGTTCTGCATCAATGAATTTTGTTTTTATCAATTTGTAATTTGTTCCAATCGAAACTCAAAAGTTCAAATATATAATTAAATATTAGCAAGATTTGAAAGATCCCTAAGTTAACACAGATACAACGCACGGTACTAAATTTGACTAATAAGTGGTACTAATCCGGGAAGGTAACAAGTTTTTTAAGCCACTGTGTACCTAAAAAATCTTCACGAGTAACCTCCACAGTCATGAACAGACACTATTCCCTGGAAATGAACTCCTAAAAATAATCGTAAAACGTAACTAATTGCATGCTATGGCACCTTGTGAGCTGGTGCGGCACGTTTCTTCTCCACCGTCTTGTATTTTTTCTCTCTTTCTCTTTCGAGAAGTCATTTTCGTCATTACGTCATTTTACGTAATGCAATTTAAATTTTGAGCTTATATCTTAAAGATGACGCTACCATTATTTGGACATCTATATGATTTTTAGATGATCCACTAATCGTATTAAACCGTATGAAGCACTAAAAATATTGCCCCATTAATGTTTTTATTTGGTACGATCTAATCTTGAAGGGACATAGATTGTCATTTGCTTCGTTCGAAATGTAACATAAATCATGATAACATATATAATCTAAGCGGTAACTCACTTGTAGTTTCCTGAATGGATTTACGATCGCACAATATCTCTCGGCCGATAGGGCTGTCAACGTGAACACGGATACACCAATGCTCACATCTTTTGCTGATTCAGAGATCCTACATATAAGCTCTCCCCATGGCCAGGACTCTAAAGTGTAGATTATGGAGACGAACGGCACGCATATCAAGATGACTAGCAGATCCGCTAGCGCTAATGAAAATATATACCTGTGGAAATTAAATCGAGGGGTGAAAATCTATTTGGACATTTATCTTTGCAATTAAAGATGTGTTTTATTTGGTATTAGCATCAACGGTTTGATGTTTTGAATTGAATCTCAATTAAGTTTTTAAGTTTACTCCATTCAAATAGCTGAAAAAGTTTTTTTGTCACAATCTTTTTTCCAAATTTTAAAATGTAAATGGCTCTCCTGTAAAGTTGCAAAAATATCGCCGCTTAAACCAAATAGTCTTCCACCAGTTGGAATGTTTTTAAATCTAAATTCCAATAGAATATTTTGTGAATTTTTAGCATGTTGTATGTATTTACTAAACTTTTAGTATTCAATAAACATTTTACAGCATCACCTAATTGAGCTAATTTTGTAAGGAAATCAAAGTTTTCCATAAAATTGTTTACATAATTAATCTAAGTACTTTATAACATCATTATAGCAAGATGCATCTCACATAAAATCTATTAAATTGCTAACAAATGCTTATTGTTGTACTTAATTGCTTTTGTTGAATTTTTAGCAAATATACAATAGACGTTTAATAAGACGATGAATCATTTTTGGCCTGCTAAAACCCTATTGCTACTAAAAAGTCACTTTTACTGAGACTAGTGTTAGGAAGTTTCATATAAATGTGGGTTTAGTATGACAATATTATGCTGGTCTAATACTTGAGTCGTCTATTATCAAAGATGGCAATCTGTGCATTTGGACAAAAAATTTTTATTGATATGTCAATACAGATTGATTTGAATATAATCGTCTCCTTCAAAGAATACGGTTCAAAAACTGCATTAAATAAAGGTTAATAGTTAACCTGTTATTTATCTAAGATGTCGTTCCGAAGAGTTTTGTGACTGCCGATGGAATACAAAGTCAATAATTCGTTTTTCTGATTTACCAATCATTGTCCAAAAGTCAGATTGCCGCCTTTGATAATAGTCGACTCACTTAACAGGACCCTTCTGCCCAATCTCAGGAGAATCCTTAGATAAAAAGTTGGATCTCATAGTAAGCGAGAAAGATAAATCAAAGTCTCAATTGCTTTAAGATAGAGATTATCCCGCCATATAAATCAAAAAAGCGCCACTTACGTGTTAGGAGCGTTTCTCATTCCTCTATGTCTGGCGTAGACTATCACCAATGTTCCGTTCCCAAGCACCCCGACAACGAATATAACGGCGAACAATATTGGAACCAAATATGTCTCCAACCTTTCATCGTATGGCATATATTCGTCAGTGTCGTTTTCCGCAGACATCGTGTAGTTAGCTTCGGCAGTCATTATTGATAGCTGTTGAGAAAAATTTATTATTAGTACACTGGTTAGTTTTTTTTGTTTTTTTTTTTTTTTCTGTTGCCCTTGTAGGCAGACGAGCATACGGCCCACCTGATGGTGAGTGGTTAACGTCGCCCATGGACTTCAGCAATGCCAGGGGCAGAGCCAAGCCGCTGCCTACCGTGGCTTTACTGGTGGTAGGACATATTGTGAGTTTTTTTTATTGCTTAGATGTGTGGACGAGCTCACAGCCCACACTTGGTATTAATTGGTTACCGGAGCCCAGTAACCACTTATCACCAGGTGCTAAGAAAAATATATATCAATTACATCATTTAAATCTAGTATAATTTCATCTGATGATTAAAAAATCACTAAAGAAGTATTTTTAAGTGTTTTTTTTTCTATTGCTTAGATTTGTGGACGAGCTCACAGTAATTACGCAAAAAAATTGCGGGTTTGATTTTTATCATACGATATTATTCATCCTTCACTATGGAAGTCAAAGTCCGTTAAATGTCATGAATGTGCTTATTAGACAAAGGACGAAGACAAACAAAAATCAGCATTTTAAAAGCTATATAATATAAACAAGAAGAATTTTGAATTTGTTAGAATTTTCTGATAGGTACATTAATTCCCATTAAACTTGATTCCATCATATTTGATTAAAGTACCACACTTCCTAGAAGCTCCAATGATTTCATGAAACTTTTATTGAAAAATCTAAATTTCAAATACCAGCAACATTTTGGAAAATGGATTCCTTGATAAAATTTAAAAATAAAAATTTTTTTAACCTATGGCTTGAAAGTCTCTTTTCATCTCTATATTGAAATGTTCGATTAAAATTCTGAAAAGAAATTCCATTTCTCGTGCAATTTTTTGAATGCATTTCCATTTTACATTTTTGATGAATATTTCAATAGTTTTTGCTTTGTGAAACTTCTTTGGCCATGATTTTGTCAAGTGTCGGTTTGTGTGCTCCGAAATATGCTACAAGAATTATCCAAATCTGGAAATAACTTTTTTATTTATTTATTTTTTATTGCTTAGATTGGTGATCGAGCTCACAGTCCACCTGGTGTTAAGTGGTTGCTGGAGCCCATAGACATCTACCACGTAAATGCGCCACCAACCTTGAGATATAAGTTCTAAGGTCTCAGTATAGTTACAACGGCTGCCCCACCCTTCAAACCGAAACGTATTCATGGAAGAAATAGGCGGGGTGGTGATACTTACCCGCACGGACTCACAAGAGGTCCTACCATCAGTAAGTACATTAAGGATCAAATCAATCTAGCGCACGGTTGTTCATTAGCATCGTGCAAGCCTCTTGTATAAGGTTTCATTTCGGGACCTCTTTTTCATTATTTTTCCTGTTTATTAGTAATTTTATTTAATGTTCGTATTTTTTAGTATTTCATATCAATTTAATATTTAATTTCAGAGTACATTTTCGAGCTATTTTCATCTATAGTATTCTTATCGTTAAGGTATTAGGAATGGTTGCACTTAAATATTTTGCCCCTGTAGCCTAAGATCGGTACGCACGCGTTACGAAGCTGGCGGTATACGAAGTATGATACCTCGACCAGAGAGAGATGACAGAACATGCGGTAACCCTTCAATTCTACACGACGATCACGACCACTTTGTCAAGAGTGGAAGGACTGAGAGGAATACCATCAGGTGGGCCGTATTCTCGTCTGCCTACAAGAGCAATAAAAAAAATTACAAGGTACTGTCTTAGCAAGCAACTACCCTACCAAGGTATTTCATAAACGCTGTGACAAAGTGACTATTAAAACAGATTTTGTTTATAATATTACGTTCCTAACATTTCTTATATCCAATCAAATATATTATGATAGCACACGGGTAGGTACCATCACCCTTCCTGCTTATGCCGTGAAACAGTAATTGCGTTTCGATTTGAAGGCCGAGGAAGCCGCTGTAGTAAAAAAGCTGAGACTTAGAACTCCATCCAACATGCCTTAAGGTGGGTGACGAAAATTACGTTGTACATGACTATGAGCTTTGGTAACCATTCAACACCAGTCGGGCCGGAGTTTTTCAAGCCTCCTAGACAATAAAATAAAAGATACCGTAAGATATTTAATGGGAGCGATGTTGACAAAATCTTCCAAATAAAATCCAAAGCGAACGATCATAGTTATTAATCGATCTAGGCATACAAGCGCTGTTTGCCTTACAGATGTTTGGATAGTGAACCAATTTCATTTGGCGTATAAGCGATGCACAAACATGTTTGATCTGATGCCGGCTGTAATGAATCTTTTGTTTTCGGACCGATCCTCACACTAAAAGGTTTGAATGTCCAAATCGAAAAATAGTGTGGAGCGAGTTTTTTTTGTTCTAGATGAGCCGCGTTCTTGTGGGCTCCCTGGTATTAAGTCGTCACTGAAGCTCTGTAAAACCATACTGTTAATAAGGCCATACATCTTGAGACAAATGATCGAAGTTTCAATTAATTTTATTGCTTAATGACCAACAAAGTCGATAAGTAATTCGCCAAACTGTTTATTTAGTGGAGAGCAGGAAGATTGCCAATAGCTAAGCGAGCGACACAAAGGAAGGCCTAACAGATAAGGTAGCTGGTTTTCGGATTTTTTTTGCCACTTTTCTATTTCAAATCGCAGGCTGCAGGGAATATCCTTAAGAAACTCAGCGTACTGATGCTGTGAGCTAAGCATCAATTCCAAGACTTCGACGAGCATTATAATCGGGGTTATAACTGTTGTTTCTATCAGAAATACTAGTGTCCGATAGTAATAAGATCGAGAGAAGACGATATGCAAATATTTGGTATGTGATCACTATTATTCTTGGAGAAGGCTTTTAATGCTAAAATTATTATTTATCAGTGAAATCATTCCATTTATTTCGTTAATTTTTGATACGTCTTGTACAATTTATTTAAGTTAAATTTTTTTAGGCGCGTTTATAGTAGCATTCGTTCGTCAACAAAAACTCGCGACATATTCGTTACCTATGGCTAGAGAGAAAAGACACAAGTTAGGAAGAGCGAGAATGGGAAAACAGACAAGGCGTCTCGCAAACCACCCGACCGTGGAGAGAGGGGAAGGACAAGGCGAGCTAGGTCCTTTCTCTTCTACATAGCATTCCTTATTACAAGAGAAATTTGATTTAGGGATGAGGAATAAAGAAAACCACAATACCGCAAAAAAAGTTTCACTTATTTCACGTGCACCAAGCTGCACGCGCACAATTATTCATATATTTGCATTACACTAAAAGCCGTGTAAGCAAAAACAGTGTCAAAAATGTATTCACACTTCCTTGGCATCCATTCCTAAGACTACAGATTTTTCATTTGAATGAATCAGTCTTACGTTATTTAAATTATTACTAATATAAATTTATTAGTATGTATACGATTTCACTCGCGTCTGTTTCTATATGCGGTTGCTATTTATTTCCAGAAGGAAATTTTTATTTATTTTAATATTATGTACGACAAAAGTTCGTGGAATGCTCTATTTACTAAAATGCATGTTTTAATAATAAATGGTGAGTACAATAGAAAAAATCTGGCAATATCCGCAATCGTGCTAAACGAAAATTTTCAAGATAATCATTGACCTGAATGACAGAACGCTGCATAGACAAACGTACATATCGCACATACGGTGCGATAACGTCACTTAAGCAAATTATGTAATTTTTCAGGAACAACGTTGGAAAATTCAACATCACTACATAGTATAAAACAAAGTCTCTTTCTCTATATCCCTGTGTGCTTAAATCTTTAAAACTATGCAACGGATTTTGTTGCGGTTTTTTTTAATAGATAGAATGATTGAAGAGGAAGGCTTATATGTATGATAACATCCATTAAACAGTGGAGAAATCAATAATAAATTACAGTTTCCGAAGCGAAGCGAGGGCGGGTCGGTAGCATTATTATATAATTCTTATATAGTTCTGCTAGACTATAGAAATAAAATGATAATATTGAAACTACAACTTTAAACTTCATCAGTAAAAGCAAAAATCTCTATCGTCTCAATAATAACTATTAAAAAATGTATTTTCTCATACTCAGTTCAATTTTAACAAAAAATTCATAAGACACTTTATAACACCATATGTGTGATATAAGTGAGTAGTGACAGAATTCGTGCCGTCGCGTCATCACATTGATCTACAAAGCGATAGCACCCTCTCAATAGTAGTACATTATTTTTATTTTATTATTATTTTATTATTTTTATTATTTTCCTCACAATACAGAACTAAAAAAATATAAAACACTATTTTGTTAAATTTCACGCTCTTCTGAATCCAAAAACCGTATCAATCTAAAACTGAACATGTAGATTGTTGTTATCGCTTTTCCATTGATATTTTCATGTTTCCCTATAACGATCTATTTTGATATTTTTTTTTTGAGACAGATAACGATAAAAAGCTTATTGAATTCGGTCCATTGGTTACGTGTCATTTTGTAACAATGTGTGATGAAGCATGATCCTTGATTTATTTGATTAGGCCAAGTATGTGACATCTTTTACATTGAGATTGATACCGAACTGATCATCAAAAACGGACGACCTAAGCACGAAAAATAATAAATGTAAATACATCCAAAATTTCTTATTAAGCCCAGTCAGTATACGATGGTGATCTTCCATGATGACAATAAAATTTCATTTAAAATAAATAAAGAGACAAATTATGAAACAAATCTGTTCGAACGGAAATTCGAACACGGGTTTCCCGCCCACGTTATTAAATCTCCATTTTCCGGCATAATTCCTTTATAGAAACGTCAGAAAGATAAATATTATTAGGCTCATGGCTGTCACAAGCCGCCGGGGAACAAACACACCGGTAGGTTCCGATCGAGTGAATGTGTCGAAACAATCACAATGAGCTGTTTGGGACAGATAGGCCGCTCAAAATAAACTTTTGTGTTTTGGAAAATTTTAGTCATCGAATTGAATTATAAGCATACTAGCTGTACTCGCCCGTTTCGCTGGGCATTTTATTGTCATTATCATTAGGGAGTCCAACGCTCATATAAATATTAGCCTATCCATTAAGTACATGTACTTTCTACATGGATACCGAGTTTCAAGTCAATCGGATGCACGGTTCAGTAGTTATAACGCAACATCCGTAAAAATCACTGTAGATTTATACACTAGTATAGGTTACGCCAAAGGAAAACAGTTAATAACTAAATTAATTTTCCAGAAAACTCCTTTTTATAACGATAAAAGCATATTTTTTCGAAGCTACGCTCGAACTGATAGGTGAGCTCACCTCAACCTGAGAGAATTGCTTCACAAAAACAGTGCTTCGGTGAATATACCACCGGATCGGAATCGCGAGCCACTGAGAAAGTCCGGCGAGAAACTCAGTGGATTATCAAACAATGACAATGTTTTCCATTAATTCTGCTGCTTGTACACGGCTATCTAATTGTTAAGTATGTGCTGCGAAACTTGCGTATTCGCTCATCATAGACAGTGAATTTTCCACAAAATATGAGTTACTGGTGGTAGGACCTTTAGTGGTCCGCACGGGTAGGTACCACCACTACGCATATTTCTGCCGTGAAGCAGTAATGCGTTTCGGCTTGAAGGGTAGGGCAGCCGTTGTAACTAACTATACTGAGACCTTAGAACTCATATCTCAAGGTGGGTGGCGCATTTACGTTGTAGATATCTATGGGCTCCAGTAACCATTTAACACCAGGTGGGCTTTGAACTCGTCCACCTATCTAAGCAATAAATAAATAAATTATAAGCCGTTACGCTTCGCTGTAAGATTATAAAAATATCTGAAATAAATAAATTAATTAACAGAAAGAAATCGCACGTCACCTCTTATTGGAATACTAGAAAGTTTATTATAACTGTCAACATGGACGTACAGAGTTGGTTAAGCTTGCAGCTATTGATTTTAAAAACCATTACAGAAGGCTTAACATATCGTCTTTTCGCCTTAAAAGTGTACAATTTCCAAAAATATTCGAAATTGAGTTAATATGCGGAATCATTTTTATCACCAGTATTTTTCTCATAAATGCTGTCACAAGAGCGTAGTTTAGCTATAGTTTTTTTTTTTTAGTTTATTGTACTTTATTTTGACTACCATTAAAAAAATGAGTACATAATTTTATCTTACTTTAAAAGACAGATAATGTAACTGATAAAAACTAAAAAATAAATGTTGCAAAGATGATTAATATTAAAAATATCATATTTTAAACCTTTTTAAACACTCTCCTGTAAAATTTAGTAAGTTTTAAGAATATCTATATATTAATACGTGAAGCAAAAACTTTGTATCCCTTTTTACGAAAATTGCGCGGATGGAGGAGTATGAAATTTTCCACACTTATAGAGAATATAGAGAAGAAGTGCACAATGCTAATATTTTTTTAAAATAATGCATAAAAGATACATTAAATCAATAAAGAAAACATTACACACACTACATACCATGTATTTGACGCACACATGCATGCATACTATTTATTGTCAAACTTTTGTTCTTGACGTCTGTTGTCAAATTGAGGATAGATTAAATATTGTTTGTCTTTGTTAATATTTTTATAGTGTAGTCTTGGCGAAACTTGTGATTATAGAAGTATAAAATACAATCATAATAGTGTACCAACTTACAATTCCAATTAATTATAGTCGAATTTCGACTACTGCGGGAACTCTAGTACAGTTTTAATGCGAGAAGACGATATAATCATTTGACAATGAATAGAGATTTTCTAATGTATTAATTTATTACAGAAAGAGTGTGTAACGTCGACGTCTAAAGTGATAAATCGCCATTTACAAATACCTATGTTATTTCAATGAATTCTTCAAAACAAAACAAACATTTACGAGAACTCGTAAAGTTGTTCGTAAAACATCTAAATCTTGTTCACATGCTAAAAGTATAAGACGACGGCCCGTTTGGAAAAAGAATAAACACGTGAAATTACACAGAAGAAAAATATCTTACGTATTGAAATTTTAAGTGTTACATTTTATGTGAATGCCTCTAATATATTTTTTTAAACACAATAACGTTCATTATTTGGATATGTATTTTGGACATTTTTTTTGTTTTGTTTTTTTTATTGCTTAGATGGGTGGACGAGCTCACAGCCCACTTGGTGTTAAGTGGTTACTGGAGCGCATAGACATCTACAACGTAAATGCGCCACCTACCTAGAGATATAAGTTCTAAGGTCTCAAGTATAGTTACAACGGCTACCCTACCCTTCAAATCGAAACGCATTACTGCTTCACGGCAGAATTAAGCAGGGTGGTGGTACCTACCCGTGTGGACTCACAAGAGGTCCTACCTAAACCATGTCTCCGAATAAAAAAATAAATATCTTTTACCGCCATGGCTTAGTAATAGTTTAAAAATGTATTAGTCTCTTATTTTAAATCGTTTTATTGATGTGTATTATTACAACTGGCGACGACTCTGTACCAGGACACAGTGTAGCAGTCACAAGTTCTATTTATGTGTCAGTACATAAATCAAGTTCCATTGAGGACTAACCGCATAAGACTACACATATCATGTACACAATGCTGTGTTTGTTCAAACGTCAAAGACAGCAACATGCTATCAGTGCTAACAGCCACTTTGGTCGTCCAAAAAAGAAAAATAGAAAATAATTTTATTAAATACCAAAAGCAGAATGTTATTTATTTTTATTCTTTTTTATTTATGAAACCAACAGTACAAAATAATCACATATCAGTAGAGAGTGAACAAGAGAAAAAAAAGAGAAATTTAGAAATTTAAGTTTACACAAAAAAAAAAACAGAAGCAACTCAATACGCACATATTATTATATACATCAACTTATACTATATAACTTAATAATACTCATCGGACTAAATCTATATATATGTTAACGGAAATGTATGTAATCCGTCATTGTATACAATTCCTAGGAAATGTATGTAATTAATTCCTAAAATCACACGGAAATGTGTGAAATAAATTATATTATACTTACACATTACACAATTCCTAGGAAATCTATACATTTCCTAAATAGCAATCGGAAATGTAAAACATTTAAGATATTGGTGGGTACGCGGGGACAGCGCGACGAGTCTTGCACTACGGTCAGTTGCCAACTTGCAATCCACTGGAACCGGCCAGGGATTTAAGAAGTGCCTTTGCATAAAAAACTGTGCTACATCAAGATGTCTGTGTTTTAAAAATAAAGTATTATGTACTTCCAAATGCCGTTCGAGCTTACCCTGCAAAAATAAATAGCTATATGGACTGACAAAGTATTATCATATAAAGATTTACTTTTATACTTTGACATTTATAATTACTTAATTATCAGACTGATTACTTGCCAAATGAAAATTTGATTTTATAAGAATAAATATAAGTTGATTTTGTGATACGTTAAAAGTTAACAGATAGTTGATTTTAGAAGTTTTAATTAGTAAGATAATATGAATATATTATTATTATTTTACGGTATGACTGTTACCCGATCGTCTCAATAAGTGTTATAATAAAAAAATATTATTAACAACGTGTTTGATTACAGAAAGCATTTACTTTATACATTTCCTAATACGATATTGGAATTATATACAATTCCGAGGAAATTTATACATTTCCTAGGATATCTATGCATTAAATAGTTTTTCAAACAATATTTTATACATTTCCTAAATAGTATCGGAATTGTACACATTTCCTAGGATTTGTATACAATTCCTTGATTTCATACATTTCCGGTAACATATATATAAATAAATTGCTGTTCGTTAGTCTCGCTAAAACTAGAGAACGGCTGGACCGATTTGGCAAATTTTGGTCTTGAATTATTCGTGGAAATCCAGAGAAGGTTTAAAAGTTGAATAAAATATGAAAATGCTCGGAATTATATAAAAATAACAGTTTTGTTTTTCCTTCGATGTGTCCCCCGTTGGACGGATTCTTTTTGTTTGTTTTAAGTTTATTTTACACAAAAGTTTAGGTCTTTTATTTATGGATTGAAGCACTACGAAGTCTGCCGGGTTAGCTAGTCACCTTATAAATATTCCAAAATAGCTTTTCTTTATGTTACAAGTGACAAACATAACATGTCTTAGCACGCTGTGCAAAGCATATTATACTTTAACTCCTACATAATCAAGGTAAGTAGCACCAAAACATTGCAGTCTTTTGCGCAAAAAACAAAGTAAAAAAAAAACAATTGCAGCGATAGGTCGAGAGTTGCATCCAAAAATGTCTGTTGCTCTAAAACACCCTTTTCGAATCAACGAGATGCATTTCATGTTCACATTTACGATGGATTCAAAAGCCGGGACTTGCTTTGCCTAAATGCTAGGTCTTTTTTGTTTAAGCCATAAACACGGGAAAGACCTGCAAGTCTGTTTTTTAAAAGTCATGTTTATGTTTCTTAAAGTAAAATATGTTCAAAACTTTATCAAATAAAGTAACAAGAGTGTTAAGTTTATCTGTGCCAATATACCTGTCGATCATAATATAATAATGTAAGTGTGGAGGTCAACAAGATAGTGTTACATATCAAGCCCGTCGTGTGAGTCTTTTTAGAACTGCCTAAAACATTAACAAATATAACCCCGCAAATGTTCTATTTTTCTAAAATCTGCCGTGGGAATTCAAAGTTTTTTTACCTTCTCCTCTTAATATTATATCTACCATGTCATTGTGGAAATACAGGAAAAACGATCATAGAAAATAAAAAACAAATGCAAAAAAGTATGTAATGATTTATATATTTTATTTTTGCTTTTTAAATATTTCAATATTTTTTAAACTAGTATTTCGTCTTTGTGAATACTCTTGGTTGAGAACAAACATGACAGCGTTATTTAAATATTAGTGAAGCTACCAGTTTCTTTAAACCACTCCCGCGTCACCCTGTCATAAATGAATCGTACTGTTATAATATCCTTTTGTAATACTGTTAATGTGCTTAACAAGCAGCACATGTTATATTCTTTCATCACTTCACCAATTTGCTTAGACAAGCAGTATCCTCCTCCTCCTTCAGTCGATCGCTCATTGCTGAGCATCGTGATGCGCCCGCTTGTGACCTTTTTTTGTAATTTTTAGCCACTTATGTCGGTAAGTTGCACAGTGAAGTGCGTGGCTCAGTCTCATGTCCAGGTACTCAGACACTTGGTCACTCCATCTTTTTCGGCTACGACCTCCAGATCGTCTTCAACAAGCAATATAGAGTAATATAAAAACCGAGGCGGCCTCGTGGGCGTCAGTGTCATCATGTCAGTGCCAGTCTCGGTCATCGTGCCAGTCTGAGTCACTGTGCCAGTCTCAGTCATCGTGCCAGTCTCAGTCATCAGTATCTTTCTTAGTCTCAGTCAGTCACAGTCACAGTGCAGTAAAAGCCAGCTCAGTCATAAAGTTCAGTCGTTTCGCGTAGTATCAGAATATAATAGAAGAACTGAAACAGAGATGTTAATAAAATTTGAATTGTTTGAATAAAACTGCGTTGCAGAGAAGGACTTGTGTTTTTGAAAGAGACTGACGCTAACCGCCGCCTTACAGTACTATCCAATAGCCTATGTACTATTCTGATTAATAGACACGTAAATTGTGAAGTGTTTTCAAGATCAGTCTCGGACAATATTGCGGTTGTTTTATTTAAAAACATACACAAATAAATGCAGAAGAAAAAGGGGCTTACTATAACTGCAGTATGTTCGAGTTCACATCAACCCAATGAAACTACCCTTTCGATTCTGAGCTAAAACCAATATTGTATTCTATACAAAATAAAATGTCATAAACTAACACTGTGCCAACCCCAACTAGAGTAACAGGGGTAAGAAAAAAATAATAATATTTATTCCGTAGGTAATTCTAATTTCGGCGTTTTAGCGTTACAATAAGAAGGTTCTACGTATGAAATTCTTTCGTTCGGTGGCAGAATATCGTAATTTTCAACAAAGAAATGGTGAACCGAAGATCTTCTACGTGGTATAGTATGATATACATTATTATCTTCCATTATTTTTTTACTATCACAATTCAAAGGTAAAGGGGAAGGTAATTCATCATAAGAACCCATAAAAGATGAAGCACTGGTTAAGTCGCATGCCGATCTTGATAATCCAGCATTTGATTCTTTTTTTTTAACGAGCATAGGCCATTGTTGTTCTGTTCTAATTTCATGTGAACTTTTAACCTTCAATAACTCATTATTTTCATGCTGAAGTGTTTTAAATGCTAAATTTGAAACATCGCTTTTTGTTAAATGATTCGGTACAGTTTTATCATTGTTTTCGTTCACACCAGTGACTAAAATAGTTACAATAGCATCGTCCGAAAGCCTTTTTGAAGTTAAAGGCATATTTGTGTCATTAATTTCAGTGCCACTGTGATTATCTTTCGAGTCATCAATACGTTTTGAATTGCCTGAATCACTTAATATTGACACGTTTTCTATCATAGTTTTTTTTATAGATTCGCCTTTTATCTGTTCCGATATTTCATTTAAAAGTACAATGTCTTTTTGTTTTTTCAGTTCAAATTTTTTTCTCAATTCTTCAGATAACATTGACTGTAATGGATTTTTCGATGCATCTATTAACTGTAATGAGGACTGAGCCTCATTTAAATTTGCTAATGTATCAGTTTCATTCACTTTTAACAAAGATAATGTCGATGTACTGTGAATATGTATATCATAATTACTCATATCCTGTTTCAAAGATTTCAGTTTAACGTATTTTTCTGTTGTACTAGATATATTCTGTCCTATTGTTGTATCACCGACATTATTATCCGAGTTTGAAATAGCTGTTTCTTTTCTATTGTTTTTTAACTTGTAAATAGCTATACCAAGACAAATTATTATAATACACAATATGATTATAGTGATAGATATCAAGACAACTCCATAAATTGGTATATGTACTCCTTCCGGATCTGTAAAATGAAAAATTCCAATTAATACACTGTTGGGGTTATTTCAATTGAGATTTCTTGTTCACTATTAAGTGATTTAATAATATTACAATGAAGTAGCCCTGAACAACATATTTGAGCAGTTATCCCAATATAAGTGAGGCTTCTATTTAAAATTTCAAAATGGGAGAAAGTACTACCCTTGCTGTAAAAAAATTTTTTTGATAAAGTTTAAGAGGCTGTGGTCTGTACAACTACGTATAGTTGGTATAACTTTTTATTAGAGCTCTCCCTTTCCCGTGCCGCCGTCTCCTTTTGCGAGATGGTCATGCATCTCCTGCCAGGACTCGTCGCTACCGAGTATCGCAGTCACAACGGTCGGAAGCGACAAGTCCGGTTCTATTTTTGCAACGAGGACGCGGCGCTGCTCCGCGAAAGCGGGGCAGTACGCGAGCGTCTGCTCCGCCGTGTCCTCGTTACATCCACTTCAGTAGTGGCCTAGTGGCACTATGCTGTTGGCTTCCCCTGGGCAACGAGGTGCAGTTAGCGGCGGAAACAGCCCGTGAGCACCTGCGTCGCCTGGAAGGTGAGACGTCTTTGGTCTCGATTCACCCAGAGGACCAAGCAGATTACTTCGACGGTCCGTCGCCCGTATACCAGTTGGCGAGACCACGCCTCAAGCACGGCATGTTGAGATTGAAGCTTCCAAGTTTGAACTGCCGTCGCGGCAGAACGCGGACGCCTCTGATCACGAGGTGGGCCCCCTGAGCCGACGCTCTCCGGGCCCCGTGAAACAACAGGGTCTGAAATTTATCGAGCGCCACCTCCAGATCCGGTCTTCGGATCCTCCCGATGAAGAATGTCACCTCCGCGCAGGAAAGACGGGCAGACTCCCGCAAATCTTTCCCCCGGGCTACGACCAAAGTGTTGTCCGCGTAACAAAGTACCTTCAGACCCGGGAGAGGAGTACGAAGGGTACCCCGCAGGACGCAGTCGTAGCCGATGTTCCACAAGAGAGTGCCAAGGACTGTGGAACACCGCGCTCGACGGGGAAGCGGAGCACCGCCCCACAGTGTCCGGTGCACACGACTGACCTGTCCTCGAGGTAGGACCCGGTCAGCCGACGGAGATACGCAGGGTCGCCGTGATACTCCAGCGCTCGCTCGTTTACCGACCAGGGCAGGGTGTTGAACGCGTTGGCTATGTTCAGGGACACCGCCAACCCCTCCCCGGCTGACAGCCTCATCAGAGAGGGCGCGTACGCGCTTCACCGCGTCGACGGTCGAGCGGCCCTCTCTGAATCCGAACTGCTCTGCTGATAGATCGGGACCAACCCCTGTCAGGTGCTGGAAAATGCAGGCGGCCACCAACTGCGCCAGCCGTTTTCCCGCCTTGTCCAGCCACACGGTGGGGCGGTAAACTGCAGGTGAGTCCGTAGTCTCCTTTCTCAGCAGAACAAGTCTGTCCGTCTTCCACTGCTTCGGAAGCCGTCCCGCTTCGAGGCAGGCTTCAAAGAGCCGCACGAGCCGGTCCCCAAAGGCACTGAACGTCTAATCCCATACCCGACCGTGAACACCGTCAGTGCCGGGGGCCGCATCCTTCCTACGCATCCTCGACACGGCCGCACGGATAAGAAGTCCGGTGCATTTGTATCTAGCGATGCAACGGTGTTCGAATCATACCAATTTTTCTAATGAAATACGTACTAAACAAATCGTCTTCTCGCATTAAAACTGTATGATCTCAAAACTTACTAATTTTACAGGAGAGTGTTTTAAAGGTTTAACATGTGATATTTTTAATATTAATCATCTTCGCAACATTATTTTTTTTATTTTTTACCAGTTACACTATCTGTCTTTTAAAGTAAGATAAAATTATGTATTAATTTTGTTAATACTAGTCAAAACATTGGTAAATTAAAAAGAAAACTATAACTAAACTCGCTCTTTTGACAGTATTTATGATAAAAATATATACTTAGTCTGGCCATAAATACTGTTACAATTAAAAATAAACAAAATATTACATTTGAATTTGGAATCTGTCATTTTTATATGATTGCTCATTGAGTTTTGTCATTTTGGCGCCAATACATTATACAATATTTTGCGATATTAAAATGGAGTGGGGTGATAAAGAGAACCGAATCGCTGTGATTGCATTTTACAAAGTAGGTATGGAGCCAAATGCAATTTTTAAAACTCTCCATACGCTTGGTATTAGTAAAATGTTTGTGTACCGGGCTATTAATAGGTGCAATGAGACCTCCTCTGTTTGTGACAGAAAAAGATCTGGCCGCCCACGTAGTGTTCGTACGAAAAAGGTGGTCAAAGCAGTAAGGGAAAGAAATCGAAGAAATCCTGTCCGAAAGCAAAAGAGTTTATCTCGGGAAATGAAGATAGCACCTAGAACCATGTCGCGTATTTTAATAGATGACTTAGGACTTGCACGTACTGGTTATTTCTTAACTGATAATTTAAAAGAGAATAGGGTCGTAAAATCGAAATAACTATTGAAGCGGTACGCAAAGGGAGGTCATAGAAAAAATTTGTTTACGGATGAAAATTTTTTTACAATTGAGCAACATTTTAACAAACAAAATGACCGTATTTATGCTCAAAGCTCTAAGGAAGCTTCCCAATCAGTCGACAGAGTGGAACGTGGGCACTATCCGACTTCAGTGATGGTTTGGTGGGGTATTAGCTATGAAGGAGTGACTGAGCCATACTTTTGTGAAAAAGGTATCAAAACATCGGCACAAGTGTATCAAGATACCATTCTTGAGAAGGTACTGAAGCCCCTTAACAACACCATGTTCAATAATCAAGAATGGTCCTTCCAGCAAGACTCAGCGCCAGGTCATAAAGCTCGGTCTACGCAGTCTTGGTTGGAAACGAACGTTTCGGACTTCATCAGAGCTGAAGACTGGCCGTCGTCTAGTCCCGATCTTAATCAGCTGGATTATGATTTATGGTCAGTTTTAGAGAGTACGGCTTGCTCTAAACGCCATGATAATTTGGAGTCCCTAAAACAGTCCGTACGATTGGCAGTGAAAAATTTTCCCATGGAAAGAGTGCGTGCTTCTATTGATAACTGGCCTCAACGTTTAAAGGACTGTATTGCAGCCAATGGAGACCACTTCGAATAAGCTTTTTATACTTTAAATTGTTTTATATTTATGTATTAAACTAACACACTGTAAAAGTAATAAATGTTATTTGCAATAGATATTTTGTTTATTTTTAATTGTAACAGTATTTATGGCCAGACAATTTTTTTTTTAATGCTTAGATGCGTGGACGAGCTCTCAGCCCACCTGGTGTTAAGTGGTTACTGGAGTCCATAGACATCCACAACGTAAATGCGCCACCCACCTTGAGATATAAGTTCTAAGGTCTCAAGTATAGTTACAACGGCTGCCCCACCCTTCAAACCGAAACGCATTACTGCTTTACGGCAGAAATAGGCAGGGTGGTGGTACCTATCCGTGCGACCTCACAAGAGGTCCTACCACCAGTGCAAATACTGGTGATAATAATGATTCCGCATATTAACTCAATTTCGAAGTTTTTGGAAATTGCACACTTTTAATGCGAAAAGACGAAATGTTCGCGATTGCCTTCCACGGTGAAGGAATAACATAGTGTGATAAAACCATAACTCTTATGTCATTGAAATAAATATTCGTTATGGCAAGAATAAAGAACAACCAATACCAACTTTTTTGGTATTTGTGTTGTAATTAATCGTCAAAACTATCGAATAAATTCTCATTCTTAAGTACAAACCTGTCTTTTGCGTTTGTGCCTTCGTAGGTGATTTCGTAGAGCCCGTAATTTCAGAAACTCCGTTACGCACATTACTAAGAATTAAAATTAACAAATAAAACACATTCAGTTTGAAATCCATTTACGTGACGCCACCACACATTTGTATTATAAAATGACATGTTTTGACAAGTAATACTTAATTAAATTTGATTTAAGGAAAACTTGTCCTCGCATGTAACAATGTACTTCGGGAATAAATTTTGAACCTTATGTTTTATTCGCTTTAGAATGTATTTTGCATAAAATATATCATTAACGTTCACATTTCCTTGTGCAAATGATGATAATTACCGACTGTGACAGTACCACATACTATTTATTTATTCACCTTTTATGTAATGTTTCCTAATAAATTTATTTTTATTATGGAATTTTTACAAACTAATACATAAAATATTTTTATTTCCACGATGAATGTATAGTAGACTAGCGACCCGCCCTCGCTTCGCTTCGGAAACATTAAAACACAAATGAAACCAAAAAAAAAAAAATTTTTTTTTAAAAAAGTAGCCTATGTTCATCAGGGACAATGTCGGCTTCTAATGGAAAAATAATTATTCAAATCGGTCCAGTAGTTTCGGAGCCTATTCGAAACAAACAAACAAACAAATCTTTCCTCTTTATAATATTAGTATAGATATAGATATAGGGTACTAAAATTTACAGTAAATTCTGTAATTTTTTAGACTTTTGTGAGGACTTATTTATTGGTGGCTGCTAGAAATTCTACAGAAGTCGAAGAGGGCCGGCCAGAAATGCCCTCGCTCTGGTAATCGGTGTGGCACCAAAGTATCGGAATGGAGACCTCGTACTGGATGTCGTGACGGGGGCAGAAAACCAATAAAGTGGACCGACAATCTGGTCAAAATAGCTAGTAAGGACTACGAAAAGCAAGATACCGAAAAGAATGGAATACATATGAAAGACCTATGCTCAGCATTGGGTGGACACAAGTTGAACAGGAAGAAGAAGCAAGTCAAAGAGTCACGCTATTCTGCCGTGAAGCAAGCAAAATCCTATCTAATAGATAATAGGGGGTAATATATCTACAGTAGCCGTTACCGCATAGTCAAAGTGTCAGTATACTATCCCGTAGAAATTATATTATGTTTTTTCGGGATAAAAGATAGCCTAAGTCCCTATTCTGACTTATCATTATTAACAAACAAACCACTTTCACATACACATATGCAGGTGCAGATAAAATAGTTGAGCACTATCTACTATTTATTTTACTTTATTATTACAAAGTAGTTGAGTAAATGCAGTGCATTAAATTATTATAAGTGGCTGATGGCCGAGGTTATAGTGGAATTTTGACCAGTGAGCAAAGATTACTTAAAAGTCAATTGTGATTTTAAATTAAATTCTTCTTCTTCTTTGTCATATAACTTTTGTAAGAGCGGTCGTGGTCGTCATTCAGTATCATTGCTGTGGGCAACATGTGAGTTACATTAATGATACTAAAAAAGAACATCAAAATGTTATTGTTACGCCGGTAGGAGTAAAGCCATCTATCGCCAAATAGTCGAACGAATATCGAAGAATCTAGTAGTATCCAGAACGCTCGAGAAGTGCACCGCCATCTATTGTTAGAAAGCGGAAACACACAATACTAGACTTTTGTGGAATATTCTCGACGATTCTAGGGATTTTGTCTCGACTATAAAACGGTTTCAGAGATGGCACGTAGTTAGTAAAACTAGTAATCGGATCTACTCGAAGCGAAACAGCGAACGGATCACCTGAAGCGAAGCGGAACACGCCAATTGAGAGTTTTAAAGTGTTTTAAGTGTTGCATAAAGTTTTTAAATGTACTTTGGTGGAGTTTTATTTAACCCGAACCCCAGCGTATAACATTATATTATTATTATCTTTTTTTTTTTTTTTTTTTTTTTTTTTTTTTTTATGATTGAAGGATTACTGGTGGCCCGGAGGCCTTTCCAGTTTCACCAGGACAGGTGGGCGAGCAAAGGCTCAGCCAGGAGGGGTGGGATTTGCTAACAGCTGCCAGCTGCCCGAGCACCTCCGAAGGAGACCTAACAACTCAAGAGTAGCTGCTTCGCGAATGAATCTACTACCGGATCGGAATCGCGACCCGCTGAGAAGATCCGGCGAGAAACTCAGCGAGCTGATTCATGGGTTAGGTTGCACGGCGAACTCTTTGTCGAGTTCGACGAGTACGGTTACCGAGGTCCCTAAGCCTGCTCCTAGAGCTGAAGGCGTCTAGTGCNACCTGATGTGTTTACAATTTAGGTCGCCCGCCAGAATGACAGAGCTCCCCATGCCGAGCAGCGCCTCGATATCACTGCTTAGAACGATCTTATCCGGTGGAAGATAAACGGACGCGATAACGATCGGCGCGTGTCCCGTCAGTGAGATTCGGCACACTGATGCTTCGATATTAGCGAGCGCGGGAGGATCGAGCGGGATTTATTATTATCTATGACGCGATGAAATCCTTGCAGTTTTCTTAATCGTAGAGTCTCCCAGCGTACTTAACCTCAGAACTCACTCACAAAGTACAACTTTGTAAAGGAAGTCAACGTTATGAAAGCAAAACTTCAAAATAACGAAGGCTTTCATTAAAGTGCGTCGTCTAACATTTTCAAAGAGCTCTATCCAATCTTCACACAGTAAACCGACCTTACACGTGCAAGAAAACTTTTATAATAAAATGATCCTGGCAAACTTTCAGACACGCAATATTAAAAATAAAACTGAAAACATTTTTAAAAGTCGTCGTGGCCTAGAGGTTAAGACGACCGGTGCATTCGTGTTGAAGCGATGCAGCGGTGTTCGAAACCCAGGCGGGTCCCAGTTTTTCTAATGAAATACATACTCAACAAATGCTCACGATTGACTTTCACTGTGAAGGAATAACGTCATGTAATAAAAATCAAACCCGCAAAATTATAATTTGCGTAATTACTGGGGTTAGGACCTCTTGTGAGTCCGTGCGGGTAGGTATCACCACCCTACCTATTTCGGCCGCTTGTAAGTCCGTGCGGGTAGGTATCACCACCCTACCTATTTCGGCCGCGAAGCAGTAAAGCACTTCGGTTTGAAGGGTGGGACAGCTATTATACTGTTTTTAATTTTGGAATGGCTCCAAGTCAGGGACAGGTTTATAACTTTTGCAACTGAGTAAGAAGCCTCCTGGGGCGAATGGCAACATTTCTACAGCAAACAGCGGCAACACCGTGAAATGCTCAGAAAGACCAGACCGTCTCTATTCGTCTTTGTCTACTGCCATCACTAGCTCTAATCCTAAGGGAGATACATTGTAAAATATCCCTTAACAGTGACTACGGGCTCCTGTTACAACTCCACGTCAGGTGACATGTAACTAAGCACATAAATCAAAGCGCTAAACCGCTTCTAGTTTCAGAGTCAACACCGTTGCTATAATTATTAATCAAAAACTAGTTAATCTATGTATACATAAAAATGAATTGCTGTTCGTTAGTATCGCTAAAACTCGTGAGCGGCTGGACCGATTTAGCTAATTTTGATCTTGAATTATTTGTGGAAGTCCAACGAAGGTTTAAAAGGTAGATAAATATGAAAATGCTCGGAATTAAATAAAAATAACAAATTTGTTTTCCCTTTGATGTGTCCCCCGTCGGACGGATTCTTTTTGTTTGTTTTAAGTTTATCTTACACAAAAGTTTAGGTCTTTTGTTTATCGATTGAGGCACTACGAAGTCTGTCGGGTCAGCTAGTAACTTATATTTGTGGTAGTTCAAATAAAAGCCTTTTGAATATTTTTTTAAGGGTAAGACATACGTCATTAAAGTTTATAAACATGCAGTTCGTAGTTGCAACCTTCGTTTTCTTATCATCATCTTTTGCACGGCTTCAATTCAATTAGGGCTTAAACTTTGAGGTCGTTTGAAAACTGATACACTTTCTATTGCTTCTCAATGTGCATATATATGTCACAGTTATACTGTTTCATTTTAGTATTGTCAGCTTTGCTATTCACTATGTGTGAATAGGGTTGTGGAAATAACTAAGAATACTGAATAATTAATATTCCCAAGTTTATCGTAAAGAAAGCAGAGTATGATCCAGATATTCTGTAAAATAGAAATCATAATTTTGATTCTACAACCCTAATAATAAATTATTAATTTTATTCCTTAAAGTATTTTTTTTTTAAATTTAATCCGATTCAAATTGGAGCACATACTTGTGATGGCGCAGAATAATGACTGCAAAGTTTCATCGGAATATAATAAATTGTATACAACATTTTTGAATTATATTAATAATATTTAGGATGTTAGTTGAAATTACATTGGGCTTATAGATATTCTACTAGGTGTTTCTCCAATTACAGACAAAGTTACATCTCTTTTGATCGTGTGTTAGCTCAGAATATCATCACCACGTCAACTCACGCAGCTGTCGTAAATGGCGACTAAGGTATTCACTAGAGAATTCTCAGCAACATTCGTTGAGTATTTATTCAGCATGTTTCGATCGCCAACCAACGTTTAGGATGTTGTGAGCCAATATCGATGGCTATTACCACCCTACGTATTTCCACGGCGAAGAAGTTGTGTTTCGGTTTGAAGGCTTGGACAATTATTAGAGCAATACATTAGAGAATTCGATCCACACGTTTCGATTATAAGATAAGATTAATACGCTTAATGAAACTGCTTAATACCAGGTAGTAGGGCGTTTTGTGAACTCACACGGGTATATACCACTGTAGTGTGTAACCATTCAAGTATGTAAACAGCCTTATATAAAGTGCTTCTTCAGCACTACTGTCTTACTGTCTTGTAACTAAATACACCTTTTTACAGAATAAGCCGACCCTTCAAACTGAATGGACCTATTATTTCAATTCTTCTAATCCATCGTGACCAGACCACACCACACTACCACTCTTCCTGTTTCTGCTTTGAAGCAGTAATGCGTTTTAATTTGATTGGGTCAGGCAGCCGTTGTACTCTGAAAACTAAGACTTTCTAAGTCTCAAGTCTCAAGGTGGGTGACGGCATTATCGTGATTGATGTCTATGGGTAGGTCACCTTTCCATATACGGGATTAAAAAAACCACAAACACATATATTAATAATAAACAAAAAAAGGAAAATTTTCAAATTCACTAAACTATTCTGTAAAATGTTAAAATATAAAATAGGACTTTAATTTAATATTGATTAATAGTTTTGTAAACAAATAGTCTTAACAATAAGAGTTTCATTCAATCAAGAGTCAAGAGGCCTCGATAGAAACTTATCCATAACAACTATTCAAGTTTGTTTTCAAAAGGAGTAAAATAAATTGATTCTTGCCAACTTACAGACTGAAGGCAGTTATTTGCGACACCCGAAATACGTTTAATCAAAGGTAAACTGTGCACTGCAGCCCACAGAATTTGCATTCAGAATTCCAATACAATACAAAGTTAAATAATAAATAATCCAATTCGTAACACAAAGTCGCACGAGTTAGTTTATCCTAACACAATTCACTTTCGAAAGACGAAAAGTTGAATTCAACTTAGGTTGCACGTAGAAAAAGGCCAAACAAAGAGAAATTCTAATTTACAGTTAATGTAAACGAATCCGTAGCAGAATGAATGCGGGTTGGCGATGTCACCCCGTTTTGTTCGCTCAAAGAATAGCTTCAGGAGAATTTAATGAAAGTTAATAATAACGTAGGAACTATTTCCGTTGACGATAGGAAATTCGATTTACTGTAATTTTGTATAGGAGACATTTTGCGTTACACCAACTTCGTACTAATACAAATAAATTTAGAATATTTACAAAATAGTTCGTTCGTAGTACGTTCATTAGCCAATAGAATTGAGTTTTCAAAAGATTAACGGGGCAGACATCCACCATAAAATTTGCTATTGAAATTCTTTTAACAATTTTTTTGGATTAACCAATTTTGGTGCTGGAGTCATGGTCCAGACGGCTGGCCGATCCTTCGGCTGGTCGTAGGACCGTCGAGGCGATTCGCCCGGTTCTTGTGAATTGGGTGAATCGTGACAGAGGACGCCTCACTTTCCGGCTCACGCAGGTGCTCACAGGGCATGGTTGCTTCGGTGAGTTCCTGCACCGGATCAGAGCCGAGCTGACGGCAGAGTGCCACCATTGTGGTTGCAACTTGGACACGGCGGAGCACACGCTCGTCGCCTGCCCCGCATGGGAGGGGTGGCGCCGTGTCCTTGTCGCAAAAATAGGAAACGACTTGTCGTTGCCGGGTGTTGTGGCATCAATGCTCGGTGACGACGAGTCGTGGAAGGCGATGCTCGACTTCTGCGAGTGCACCATCTCGCAGAAGGAGGCGGCGGGGCGCGTGCGAGACGCGCAGNCGCCTGCCCCGCATGGGAGGGGTGGCGCCGTGTCCTTGTCGCAAAAATAGGAAACGACTTGTCGTTGCCGGGTGTTGTGGCATCAATGCTCGGTGACGACGAGTCGTGGAAGGCGATGCTCGACTTCTGCGAGTGCACCATCTCGCAGAAGGAGGCGGCGGGGCGCGTGCGGGACGCGCAGGCCCGCCGCCGTCGAGCGAGGGCCAGGGAGGCGGATTTCGCCCAAGCCCTGGCCCTCTAAGTGTTTCGGGTCTCTCTCACATGTCGGCCTGGGGACCGGCGAAGGGGACCTAAGAAGACGACGTGCAAGCTGCTCTGCACGCGTTTTATGCAAGAGCGTCCGGGTGATGGAAGGCCGGCTATCCTCAGCCCACGCTGGTTCTGACCCAGCGGGGTATTCCGAGGGTAGACCATTCTAACCGGCGCCATCTAGGCGGGCTTCGGATAGCCTGCCGACCGAGAGGACTGGTGGTTGTGGCGCCGACGACCGCCAGTCCGGCGTCCCGAGGGGGAGGGTGATGGGAGAGATGTGCTCCCCACTAAACGCTTCACTTTCCCCCCTTTGCCTTTTCATGAGTTCTGTCTCATGCGAGGTTTGGATGCTGGTTGTTGAGCGACAGGAGGTTTTAGTCGGTTCAACTCCGACATGCCCCGCCCTCCATCCCCAGTGGAGGGAGGAAGTCCGGTGATTTCCTCCTGAGAAAAAAAAAAAAAAAAAAAAAAAACAATTTTGGTACAAACTAAAATGCGCGATCGCTTCATGACAGAATGGTGCACGGAGACCTTAGAACTTATATCTCAAGGTGGGTGGCGCATTTATGTTGTAGATTTCTATGGGCTCTAGTAACCACTTAATAACAGATGAGCTGTGAGCTCGTCCAACCATCTAAGCAATAAAAAAAAATACTAGTTTGCCAAATGCTCTACTGCATTTATTACATAAAAACAAAAAAACATTATAATGAGTATTGTTAATTATTGTAGGATAACTATTGTCTACAGAGATATACTCGCCTAAGAGAAGGAATTTTCCGCTGCCCAGTCACAGAAAAAGTACATTTACGTAGAAGAAGTTTGTTGCTGAATTACTACCCCTTTTTTTTAAACTTTACTATCGAAATGCTTTAATAGCCAAGTGCTATGAAGCTGTCAATATTTGCTCTGCCAAAAAAAAGAAGTTGAATTTCACAAATCTGTATTTTGTCAAACAGAGATTTCGGGACTAGGAATTTGAATAGATTTATAAAAGGTTGGGGAAAAAGTCTTTTCGCATTATAGTATGTATGAACTTATAATAAGATCACTTTGGCTACTATTACTATTACTACTATTTACTACTATATTATTTTATCTGGCAGAAGGGTGTGGTTTTTCATCATGATAACAGCTAAAAATTAAGAGAGCTTAGCTGGGAAGTGTTAGTGCATCCGCCGTATAGTCCTGACCTTGCACCTTCAGATTTCCACCTCATTCGGTCTCTTCAGAATTCTTTAGGCAGTGTCAGGTTAACATCACGAGAGGACTGCCGAAACCAATTGTCGCGGTATTTTGATCAGAAGCCCCAAAATTTCTATAGGAATGGGATCATGTGCCTATCTACAAGATGGCAAAAAGTTATCGATCAAATTGGTACCTGCATACTTTAGTTAAATGTAAATAAACTATATTAAAAAATGTTGTGAATTTTCTTAAAAAATGCGAAGTAACTTTTTCCCCAACCTATTTTAAAAGCAAATCGTTACCACGGTAAGCTATAGCAGCTCAACATATTAAGAGAGGGTAATTTTTCTTTCGGTCTTCTATGGCTTTTTTTTAAATCCTTCTTTTTATACAGCTCGTTATTTCGTGATGAATAGCTAAAAATGTTTTCTCGCAAAACCAATAATTGACTTACTCAATATCTTCTCAAGTTATAAAACAATAGTCATTTACTAAACTAAAAACAATTATATCGAAACTTCATATTATTATATTTGTGTTTTCTTCGGCTTTTGCGAGTGAATCGTGGATTGTAATTGAAACTGCTTTTGCGTTTTGATCTTGGTCACAATGCTCCGTAACCATGGAAACTATAAGTATTCGAAACGACAGAAATGAATAATAAACGCGAGATACAATCGTAAAAGGATTTTAATTGTCATTAATGGACTCACAATCGAGAACCGAGCTACATTTTGCTTACGTTACCGTCTTACTCAAGTGTGACGATATTCCATTTTCATTCATTCATTTTCGAGAAATATCCCCTTCCACATTGTAAATTTTAGTGATTTTTAATTTAAGTATTATCTACCAGAAGCATTTCTTCAGCTTCTAGAATAAAGCAGTAGCTGGAAAAACTCAGAGTGTACCTACCTGTTGGATCAAAGTCACAGACTCTATTATCATATAAGATTTTCGGACTTCATGTCACAATTCAAATCGATCGATCGATCGATTATATCACCTTTTTTTTTCTTCATTAGATCGGTGGACGAGCTCACAGCCCGCCCACCTGGTGTTAAGTGGTTACTGGAGCCCATAGACATCTACAACGTAAATGCGCCACCCACCTTGAGATATAAGTTCCAAGGTATCGAGTATAGTTACAACGGCTGCCCCACCCTTCAAACCGAAACGCATTACTGCTTCACGGCAGAAATAGGTGGGGTGGTGGTACCCACCCGTGCGGACTCACAAGAGGTCCTACCACCGCTTTATATTAAAGATTCAATTGAAGTATCACCGGCGAAATCGACACACGAATTTTGCATTGAATCAAAATAGACTATCATAAAATTTATTTGCCATTGAATATTACGTCGCAATATGTACGTCACTAACGTTTCCATCAGTATAAAAGTGTTGTATCTGAAAGCTTGCGTCAATGAAACACTCGATCGTTTGTGTTATTTGAAAAGAATACGATTTCTTTTTGATGGTATTTTTGTATAATCAGATACGAATAATTTCTTCTTCTTTGTCGTTTCCTCATTACTGAGGGTCGTGACCATCTTGGTCCAGTTTTTGCACCAGCTTCCTCCAATGTTGCCTGCGTTCGGCCTGCTTAATGGCACCCGGGACGCTGGTGTTTGTGGCCTCCTTGATAATGTCCGTCCACCTGGTTGGCGAATAATTTAGTCAGATAATAAATATTTAGACAGCATCGACTATTATTTGTGTCCGTCAATCCAAAGATTACGCGTTAGAAGATTATGCTGTTTTTAGTTATTCAATTTATTATGTACTTAAGGTGAATTGAGTTCGTAGCGCTCACCGTTTGATAAACTAATAAACGTATTTTATTAGTTTCATTATTAACATAAGTAAAATTGTACTGCAGACGAATAGATTTGTGATTCGGAAAAATAATTTAAGACTGAATTTATTAAATGTTATGGGCCTTAAAATTCAATAAACAAAAAGAAAAATTGCTCCTTTCAGAGACTTTACGAGTGAACAAATCAGAAAATTACGTCAGTTTGCCACGTCAGGCTGAAAATTGATATAATTGTTGATTAAAAGTCAACAACACATCACTCCCATAGACACAGGTTTTCGATCCGGTGGTAGATTCTGCGAAGCACTGCTCTTGCTAGGGCCAGTGTTAGCAACACTCCGTTTTGAGCCCCGTGAGCTCACCTACACATTAGGACGAAGCTGATATAGCTTCTCAAGGCTATCGGCATAGGTAGGAAAAAAATAATAATAAGAAAAACATCAATATCAAACTCATGGTTTCATTGAAACTAAAATAAAATTTCGAAAACATTTTGTATCGGAAGCAGATTAGAATCTACTTTTAACTCTCTGATAAACCTCTCTGATTCTCTGATAATTTTAAGGATAATATTTAGGATTGATAATAAAATCGACGATAATTATTTTGCACAAAGATAATTTATTTTGGTTAATCTTTAGTTTTTACTAATATAATATTTAGAGCTTAAAAGCACTCACGATCTACCTAGTGTTAACAGTTCCTCGAGGCCATGGATATTACGACGTTAATCTGGCCCTGTCCTGAAGACATGTTGTCGATATCTGGATTGTATATCCCACTTACATAACGAACCGAAACGGTCATAGTGGTATCCCCTCCTGCGGACTTACTACACTACCCATGAATGCTGGTTGGGGCAGTGTGCTGGTATAATGTCTAAAAGACAGTGCTACTCTTAAAGTCGCCTTTTACAATGACCACGAGAAAAAATGAAAAACATGTAAGCGGAGACCATATTTATAACAAGATATTCTATCCCTAAAATACTTTTTTTTTTTTTTTTTTTCCACAGGAGAAAATCGCCGGATCCCCACCCGCGCGGCAGGTGGGGTATGTGGGAGTTGAACCTCACTAAAAACTCCTGCCGCTCACAACCGGCGCCCTACCTCGGACCGGGCCGGAGCCCAGTCGGGGCTATTGAAACGGCGGGACAGGGTTGACGCAGAGCACATTACATCCATCCCACCGTCNCATGGCCTAGCATCCAAGAGGGCTCCAGAAGGGAGCCCTCTCCCGCTTCACACACACTTTGTCCAGCAAAGGTGGGAAACGGGAACACGGTGTGCAGTCTTCTTTGTTCACGGCACCCCTGTGCAGACAACACTGCTCCACGGTATCGGGGTGCACGCTTAAGCCCCACCGCCGCGACAAGGCGAGACCACGTTCGGTGGGGATCCCTAAAATACTTAGTCAAATCTTACATGACAAAATGTATTTCAATGTGCTCATCTAAATTCAGAGCAACCGCAAGAAATGCATCTGGGATATTTGCCGTAAGCTTGTCTATTTACGGCTCAAAGGCGTTAATACTCGTTTGAATTGAATAGGCAAGGCACATCTGCCTATTACTGAAACGTAATTCCGGATAGAACCGCTGGCTTATGATGAATTACGCAAAATGGCAAGAAATAATTGCTTATGATATTATATCATTGTTAAAACAAGCTATCAACTCAGAGCACGCGTTCACACGCGACACTTATTATCTACTTCACATTCATAATAAGACAAATCAAAAACGCAGTAATTTTCGTTATGACTATGTAACCCATAAAGTAAGAAGTTAATTGTAATTATTGTCGAAAATTCTAAAAGTTTTATTTGAAAGCCCATATATAATGGTAAACATAGAAATGTCAATTCCGAAAATAATTGTAATATGAATGAGAAATAATAACACGATCCTTTTATATCATCACTAATTGAAACTCAAAGTGGTTGTATCTCAAGATAGAAATGGAGGATGCGTGTTTCATTAAAGCAGTACCTAAGGTGGTTAAACAAGCTAAAATCTAGAATATAAAACACATTTAAAAAAAAAAGGAGAGCACGTGAGCTGGATTCATTTCTTAAGTGTATTAGTTCAGGTCATGAGCGAAACTAAGCTTGTATCTTTCTTTTTTATTGAGGGTGTCAACTTTAAAGCATTTAAATTATCGCTTATTTTGCATTTTCCATTTGCTGATAGGTATTGCTCGTAGACACACGTAATACCAGAGGTACAACCATATCATATCTGATGGTTATATAATATATTAACCTTACTTTAAAGGGATATAATTAGAAAATAAATACTATGTAACCTACCAAATTCCTATTCCTATCTATTACCTACCAAAACTTAATAATTGTGACGATCACATCTAGAAGTTAGTTCTATGAGGCAAAAACTAAAATTGAAATTAGTGATCAAACGCAGAGAGAAATGTCATTTAAGCCGTCTAAAATAACTTACAGATTAGATTCGATGACCGAAATCTAAGGAAATAGATAAACATAAAGATCACAGGCCATGCTGTATTTATGTTTCATCTACCTTTTTTTTAATTACTTACAAAGGTGAAGGAGCTCATAGCGCATCTTCTGTTAAGGGTTTACCTAATAGGGTAATAATACCTTATTTATATAATAATAAGGCCCATATTCATCTTAATAACGTAAATACGGATGGGGGTACCTACCCGTGCGGACTCACAAGATACCCTACCACCGGTAATGTATGTGGATGTAATCTATATTCTATTATTTGTTGTGTACGGTAAGCAATTATTGGTAATTTTTTTACTGGTGGTAGGACTGCTTGTGAGTCCGCGCGGGTAGGTACCACCGCCCCGGCTATTTCTGCCGTGAAGCAGTAATGCGTTTCGGTTTGAAGACTGGGGCAGCCGTTGTAACTATACTGAGACCTTAGAACTGATATCTCAAGGTGGGTGGCGCAATTACTTCGTAGATGTCTATGGGCTCCAGTAATCACTTTACCAGGTGGGCTGTGAGCTCATCCACCCATCTAAGCAATAAAAAAAATATATACATTTTAATTAGTCTGATGATAATGATATGAAATTGTTGATAAGAAAGTAATTATTTTTTTATTCTACTACACGAAACATTGAGTGCTGCGGCGTGCGTTACCTACTTAATTCTTGGGAGCGGGAGTTAAATAATAAATAAGAGACTATTTTTGAACGAAGCGATTCCAGGGAGCATTTTCTGTAACAGAAGTGACGACGAAAGACGAAGTACGAAATTTCGTGCACAGATAACGCTATTTTAAGAAATTATGTAAATTTGTTTTACTTATATGAATAATTGTTGAAATATCGTCAGTACACCAATTCGATCCATCAACATCCCAATTGTCGATAAAGATTCTTGATAATTTGAATAGAGGAATCCAAATTGAAAAGTAACAAATAAAAAAAATAAAAAAATAAACTTTTATTTTAAGACATTAGTCTCATATTGTGTTAGTATTACAAAGAACTTACGAACTATGTTAGTATTTAAATAAATCAATCAACTCCGTCCCTGGCAGCCCCATCAAGTAGCATGTAGAACATGCAACTTGATGAACCTACCCAGGGTCGGGCCATCCAGTCTTTCAGCTAGTACCCTCAAGACGTTGTTGGTGCTTCCTCCTACTCTACGCGTAATGGATGCCACCTTTTTGCGCATTATCGCGAAGTAGTCATCCGTGTGCGCATCGGCGAACATGCCACTACAATAAGGTGGGAGCCTCAACAACGCCCTGAAAGCATTATATATTGTATGAGTAGCCCGAAGACCGCTTGTGGCAAAGGTTTGGCAGTAAGCCTTGAAGAGGGTAGGTCCGACAGTACATTGGACCGCCTTACAAAGCTCCTCTACTTCTCATACCACAGAGATAATATATTTACTAATGAAAGAGGTACACCCTCTCCCAGTAGCTTTTCTCACAAGATATTATAGGAAACAAGGTCAAAGGATTTTGATAGGTCCAGGAAACAGGCATACACTGGTGTTTTCCTGTCAGTGTAGTATTTAACAGCATACTTCAGTACAAAAATGGCACTCTCAGTAGATAGCCCAGCACAAAATCCAAACTGTGTATCATGTAGTTTAGTGTATCCACTGAGATGCGAGTCAAGCACGCTGTCAAACACCTTGGCTATGACGGTTGCCAGTAAAATTGGTCTATAATTTCCCTTGTCCGCTATGTCTCCTGTCCTGTTTTTTACAATAGGTACAACTGGCCTCCAAAAAACTCGGAGTACTCAACAGGGCCAAACAGTACTTCAAGCCGGGTCACCGCCTTAAGCTGTATAAGGCGCAGGTGCGGCCTCACATGGAGTATTGTTGCCACCTTTGGGCCGGGGCTCCGGGTTATCAGCTATCTCCATTTGACCGAATCCAACGTAGGGCATCTCGGATTGTCGACGATCCTGAACTTGCCGATCGGCTAGATCCATTGGCACTGCGTAGGGATCTATCTTCCCTATGCATACTTTACAGAATTTACAATAGGGAGTGTTCCGAGGAGTTGTTCAATTTAATAGAAGCCGCTGATTTTCGCAACCGATCGTCTCGCCGGAACTATCATCCGCACCATCTGGATGGTTGGCGTTCCACTACAATGCGTTTTAAAAACAGTTTTCTGCCACGCACAGTAAATCTCTGGAATTCGTTGCCATCAGCGGTCTTCCCCAACAACTGCGACATTGGGNATTTTCGCAACCGATCGTCTCGCCGGAACTATCATCCGCACCATCTGGATGGTTGGCGTTCCACTACAATGCGTTTTAAAAACAGTTTTCTGCCACGCACAGTAAATCTCTGGAATTCGTTGCCATCAGCGGTCTTCCCCAACAACTGCGACATTGGGTTATTCAAGAAAAGAGCATATTCTTATCTGAAGGGTAGGCAACGCACTGACGTAAACGCTGGTGACCGTGGGCGGCGGTGAATCACTTACCATCAAGTGACCCGTCTTGCTCGTTTGCCTCTTAGTAAATAAAAATAATAAAAAAAAAATGGCAGGTGACCACCAGAATTCTGGAGATGCTCGATGCTGAGTCCATCATTACCAGGAGACTTGCCTCTTTTCATACCATTTATCACAGTTTTTATTTCTTTACATGTAAAATGAACTGGCAAACCTGACTGACAGAACTCAGCACCATTCCTCAATGATGCTGTCTTTAATGGAGAAATTACTTTAAAATGATCTTTAAATATATTTGCTATTCCAATGTAATGGTTGTTTTTAAAATTTAACGGTATTTATCTCTACTATTATGATCTGTATCTTTAGATATTGGCTGATTTATGGCTAATTGGCATAATTTATAGCATAATTGGTTACAGAATGGTATTTGAAGTAACATTGCTTTAGAAAACGGAAGATATTTATATATTGCATATTAATGATAAGCGGTAATGCTTATCATGATAATCTGTCTATGTTATTAATAAGAATGTTTTTGTGGGTGTGCGTGGCTTCTACAAGTATTGAACTATTGCTTCGTTCTCTTTCATCGCCATCTTATTTTTGTACCTTAGTTCCTATATTCACTCTCCAAATTGTTAGTTTTAGTACTTGTAGTTTATAAGAGATAGAAATAGAGAGATAGAGAAAGAGAGAGAGAGATAACATGCACACCAATCATAATTAACATTGAACCTAATCGAATCAACAAAATGGACTAACGCTTGTTTAGTCACGGTATTAAATAAAAAGACGATTAAATGAATAAATGGATAGTAACACTATCACAACAAAACCAATATCTGTCACAACATTATTTTATTGAATACAGACGGTATGTATTGCACAAACACACACATGCACACACACATGCATGTCTGCGAATAATGAAATTAATTATACGCCAAACATTATTGAAGGCGGGCTCGATTATTGAATCTGTGTTTCGCACTCGCGTCACGTCGCCCCATTACAATAAAAGCCATAAAGTACGTGATCCTTTTAATGTACGACGCATTCGACCCTATTTTCTTGTCACCTCGTTTCACTTAAATACGTAAATCAACTTAAGGACTATTTTCCCTTGGCACAGGCGAGAATCGTTGAAACGTTAAAAGCTTGTTTGTGAGCGTCTCATTTTGTTTATTGAAGTAGAGATGAGCTTTTTGATATATGCCCAAGACTAATAAGAAGAGGTCTTACGAGCCGTAGTTTTGTAACACTCTGTATACAGGGTGTTACAAAACTACCCGTAAAGCCGAAAGGTGGTTAAATGGGGCCTTATAACGAGTCCATTCACAATATTAACACAATTTAAAAGGTGGTAGGACCTCTTGTGAGTCCGCACGGATAGGTACCACCGCCCCGCCTATCTCTGCCGTGAAGCAGTAATGCGTTTCGGTTTGAAGGGTGGGGTAGCCGTTGTAACTATACTGAGACCTTAGAACTTATATCTCAAGGTGTGTGGCGCATTTACGTTGTAGATGTCTATGGGTTCCAGTAACCACTTAACACCAGGTGGGCTGTGAGATCGTCCACACATCTAGGCAATAAAAAATAAAAATTAAGAACCGTAGTAACACTGTATAACATACCTCAAAAAAATTAAAAAATTAAATATTATTTTCACTGATGTGCAAACCCTATTTCAGTAAAATTAAAAAGTAAACTACGCAGAATGTACTTACATTTCCACCTAATTCGCGGAACGACAAAAAAAAAATAGGTACCTACCTACCTACGTAGGCCTTTCTGTTAAATAATTGACTGACATAACAGCTTACTAGGGTTGACAAAATTTTTGGCTTTGATAATTAATTACATTTTTTACGGGGTATTTTGTAGTACCTGGTATGTAGTACTATCTATGCATTTGCAGCAAAGCAATCATTCGATCGGTTTTTAGGGTAAGACGGTTGCTCCAATGCATTTGAAATTACCATCCACAACCTTGTAAACAGCTGAATAGTGGCGGTCTCGATGCGTTTGGCTCCGATAGCTGCCTGATCCTTATTTGCCCTTCAACGACAATAAAATTAATTTGACAATGATAAAAATTCTAGTCTGAACGCGCATTAGAAACTTGATACCAATTTCGAACGCAGATGACGAACGAGTGATATTAATTACTCGCACCATAAAAATGATAAAGCGTAATTTGGATAAATTTAAATTATTGCGTTTTATACTACACTATAATAATGTGTCTTGCGTTTTCACGCGCGGTAAAATTGTAATTGTCTACTTTTTTTTTATTGTCCTTGTAGGCAGACGAGCATACGGCCCACCTGATGGTGAGTGGTTACCGTCGCCCATGGACTTCAGCAATGCCAGGGGCAGAGCCAAGCCGCTGCCTTTCGAAGCTGCTTCTACGATAGAAAGTACGAAAAATGTTTGCCCGGAAAAGCATTGCTTGTGTAGGTGATTTGCAGATAGATACATTGGTTCGTAAAATCACGAACAAGCAAACATACTATCGTATTTATTTTAGTAGTAATACCTGACGTTGCTCGATCTATGAGAGAACTATTTGTCCCCAGAAAAAGTATCCTATGTGTAAATCCAAGTTATATTAATGCGAAGTTTCAGCATTCAAAAACACACAAATATTCACATTTCCAATCTTAGTACAGATTTCCTGGCAGTGTTTGAAAAATTTAAGAAGCGAAAAAAAAAATCTTTACTAATTTACACCGAAACAAAATTGGTTTGTATGTATTTAACAATGAGGAATTATAAATATCCCACTTCAAAAATAAATAATCATAAATTTCTGGTCTCTATAGAATTTATGTCAGTTTATCTTCCATTTTTCATAACAATTTATCTTCCGAAGGAACATCTAATTTACTTTCATTGTTTTTCTCCAATCCCTAGAGGTTCCGTTATAATACATGTTAAGGTAACGAGAAGTAGATTCCTGGTCTTTTTAATTAACGCGGACTCGTATTACTTACTTAGTATTAGATTATTAATACGTGAAGCAAAAACTTTGCATCCCATTTTACGAAAATTGCGCGGACGGAGGAGTATGAAATTTTCCACACTTATAGAGAATACAGAAGAAGTTCACAATGCTAATTTTTTTTTAAATAAAGCATAAAACATAAATTTAATCAATAAAGAAAACATTACACACACTACATACCATGTATTTGACGCAACACGCATGCATACTATTTATTGTCAAACTTTGGTTCTTGACGTCTGTTGTCAAATTGAGACTAAATATTGTTTGTCTTTGTTAATATTTTTTATAGTGTAGTCTTGGTGAAATTTGTGATTATAGAAGTATAAAATACAATCATAATAGTGTACAAACTTACAATTCCAATTAATTATAGTCGAATCTCGACTACTGCGGGACCTCTAGTTATAATTATAACATAAAAGACGACGTTGACGGTATGTTCATAGGAAAATTTTAATGGAGTGAGTCATATATGCGTTGTTACATTTTTTTTTATTGCCTAGATATGTGGACGAGCTCACAGCCCACCTGGTGTTAAGCGGTTACTGGAACCCATAGACATCTACAACGTAAATGCGCCATACACCTTGAGATGTAAGTTCTAAGGTCTCAGTATAGTTACAACGGCTGCCCCACCCTCCAAACCGACACGCATTACTGCTTCACGGTAGAAATAGGTGGGGTGGTGGTACCTACCCGTGCGGACTCACAAGAGGTCCTACCACTAGTAAATTTATAGAGGGAAGCAGAAAAATTACTCGGCTATTCCTATTTTAATTTAATCTCGTGATAAAAACTTTCAAAATTATTTGATGGATAATTTTAATTATATTATGCCTTGTTTTAATTTTAGATGTCCCTTGGGAAGTTTTAAACAATAGTTAAAAAAGAAAATTAAGCATGTCTTTAATAATTAATGTTTAGTTCGAATTAATTTATTTAACGCTGTAAATGCTAAAGTGAAAATTTATTGATACTTCATTTTATATATTGATTTTGAAGTCGTCGTGGCCTAAAGGATAAGACGTCCGGTGCATTCGTATCTAGCGATGTACCGGTGTTCGAATCTCGCAGGCGGGTACCAATTTTTCTAATGAAATACGTACTTGACAAATGTTCACGATTGACTTCCACGGTGAAGGAATAACATCGTGTAATAAAAATCAAACCCGCAAAATTATAATTTGCGTAATTACTGGTGGTGGTAGGCAATAATGCGTTTCGGTTTGAAGGGTCGGGCAGCCGTTATAACTATACTGAGACCTTAGAACTTATATCTCAAGATGAGTGGCGCATTTACGTTGTAGATGTCTATGGGCTCCAGTAACCACTTAACAACAGGTGGGCTGTGAGCTCGTCCATCCATCTAAGCAATAAAAAAAAGTATTTCCTATCTATTACCACCTATATTTTATTCTATCATTTATCGTATGTAAAAATGTACTAGGAATTACATTCTAACATTGAACGTGTTTCCAAAACCAAAAATAGACTACGATTACCATAACCGCTGTCTATTTTTGGTCTCGGTGTGAATGGGAACGTTAATATTTTTAAATTCATTTCGCTCCTTAAAATTTACTACTTTGGTAGGTTTTATTTTCAAATAAATGTAATTATTATGACCTTCACACGCTCTGTCTTATAAAATCAACTATTTGGACTTTAGAACACTACTGACTGACATATTAATTTCTTTCACTAGACTACAAGTGTGTGTTACCGTAAGCATAATATATTATTAAAAAAACATTAAAATATAAATTAACGACACGACTACTAACTTTTTTTTTTAATAAACCAGCTCAATAACTGTAAGTAAAGTTGAATTGTCAGTCTATTATTTCATAATACTACCCGCTTTTACTCGGTATAATAATGTGTCTTCAACCCTTCGATCAACAAACAATACATTGTATTGTTGATCGAAGCTTCAAACACCTATAATATCCAAACTAAAAACTTCATTCCCGCAAAGAACCAAGGGGAAACGGGGGTGACCCAAAATCAGCGCTGTTCGAACAGCAATAGCTGAGCCACCTCCTTTTGCCTTTTTCTCTTTTTTTTTTCTTTTCTTTTATTTGTATTCCATTTTACTTTCTGTGATGAGAAAGGCAATAAATGATTTTTATTATTATTTATTATTATTATAAAGATGACGATCTTATTTACCCTTGGGTATAAAAGCTTTTGGGCCATAATAAGTAGTCTTCAATTTCTTATTGTTGTTTGTTAAAGCGTTAAAACCAAAGCGTTTCATATCGCTCATCATATTTTAAAAGGGAATGAAATCCAAGAACTCGTTAATTACTTTGGAAATATCCGACTTATAATAATAATACCCGCTGCTGTTTGCGGTTTTTCGAGCTGAACCAATTTGTTTTGGAAAGGGATTTTCGGAAATAGGTAAAGGGCGTAGGCATTATTAAACAGAATTCACATGTTTCAAAAATAATTTCAATCTATTCAGTTTCAAAGTAAGCAGACAAATTGGAGCTCTACAACTATTGATATAGATAAAAAAATCGGCTGTTGAAATAACAATACAGATCCAACTTATTAAATAAAATAAATCATATGACGATTTTCAATAAATAGAACTCAAGGATATTATTTATAAATTTAATATTAAACCAAAATCTGTTATTAGGATACCGAAATAAATAATAATTGTTCCGTAAACCACAATCAAATTGAAGCAATTATAACCATGAAATGTTTCTAATCCAGTTTATGGTAAAACCAAAATTGAATTATTTAGAGAGGGTAAACCTAAATCAAAATTGACTTACGTTAAACTCATTAAAATTCCTATCAGCCGATACTAAATATTATTGTTCGCCAATTTAATAAAAATATACTAATCTTGGGTTTATGAACGAATAAAATTATTTGGCATTTTCTTGTAGCTTTGTTCGTGTTCTATCTTACGCATCATTTAAATTATTATTTTTCTTGTTTTTCTTCTTGTGCAAGATGAGAACTTACCTCGTGGTATGATTACAGAAGTCCATTAAGGATCAGACGGAGGTCTAAGTCTGATTTGTTAGGGCTGTGTTTCATCCATCCATTAATTTCCATCATTCAATTCGTGCGACTATTTCACGGCAGAAATGAGTACGGTGATGTTACCAGCCGGTGCGGATCTATAATATATCTTACCATTAAACGCGACTTGGTGATCTTAGTATACTGGTATGATATTCAGAGAACGCTACTGCCCATTATATGGTGAAACTCTCAGTCTTGTTTTATGACACCCACGGGCAGAGATGCAGATATACATATTCTATGTTACATTAAGTTATACAGCAGTTTGACCGAATAGATTGAAACTGCTCTTCTTATTTCAGATTAGAAATTCAGTCTTAATTCATCTGTGATATTAGTAGCTTTAGACGAAAACGAAAGATCTTAGAAAGAACAAAACAATCCTATGATGATCAATAAATCCGCAAAATAGGATGAGATCGTCCAAAACTTACTTTTTGTAAGACTAATCTAGTTTTTCACGTAATAAGCTAACTCTACGGTATAATACTCAATTACTTTTAAAATGACCACTTGTGCGCGATAAGAGGATTAGAACGGTCCCTGACCTCGGGCATTTCCTTTCTGTTAGTTAAAATTCTTCTTAATCTCGTTTGCTTATTATTGCCTAACTAATTTAAACTAAAATACTACTTATACAATATTATCATGAAGTTAACAACGTTATTTCGATAAGAACTTGAAATATTCAGCGGATCAGGCAAACGTTGTTTTGCAATGGTAATAAAAGAACCTGCATCGGTATTTCTATTCAATCTTAAAGATCCAAAGATGTAATTTAATTCATAGAAAAATGTATCATCCGGATCGTTTGGAACCTCAGAGTCTGCGGAAAGACTTCGGTTCTCTCTGTATTTACCGTAGGTTCCATGGAGAGCGCTCTGAGGAATTGCTTGAGATGATACCATCATCTCCTTTTTACCATCGCACCGCCCGCCATCGGAGTAGAGTTTATCCATACTATCTGGCGCCATTGCGTTCATCCGCAGACAGCGTTTCCAGAGATCTTTTTTGCCACGTACCATTCGGCTTTGGAATGAGCTTCCCTCCACGGTGTTTCTCGAGTGCTATGACATATCCTTCTTCAAACGAGGCTTGTGGAGAGTATTTAACGGTAGGCAGCGGCTTGGCTCTGTCCCTGGCATTGCTGAAGTCCATGGGTGACGGTAACCACTCACTATCAGGTAGGCCGTATGAGGGCAATAAAAAAATAGCAGTTCAGTGACAAACATATGGACAGAAGAATTATGGATTGATAATAACAATTACAATGCCTGTTGTAACTACTTAGCAGTCGACAGCCGTTGTTACCGTTCACAGCCTACCGAGTCGAAAGGTTCAGCTGGCGCTAGTCAATATGACGGCCTTCGATCTTCCCAGTGTCATCACCAGCATAATGCAGCATATGCTTTTTAACTCAACGCCTGTTTCGTGGTGGTGTAAGAAGAAATATTTTTGCCTCTCCACTGTCTATTTCTATTAGGTGGCGGTTAGTAAGGATAGCTTCTCTACTATAACCTACGGCAGCTTCGCACTCACTACTGCTGGAAATTTTAGTCCATTTTTTCTGCGGGTAGGTGCAAATTCTAAATCCGCATAGATTGGTAAAGTGACTTATAGGGAGATATTCGCTATTATTTGTTCACACCTTATCACTTGTTTTCGGCGTGAGGCAATCTTGGGCTTTTTGTCGGGGAGGTATTTCGAAATGATCCTATATTTTTCAGAACCGTTTAATTAAAGCCGCATAAACTATTAATTTATGGCTTGGAAATTTTCATTTAGAAATAAAATATCCAAAGCCACATACTGAAAACCGAAGAAGCTTTATTACCTTTGCGGTAGAGCGAAGTCGGAAATAGCCTCTTAGTACGATTTTCAGTTTAATTCCAACAGAGTGGAATCCATATTGAATGTGGACCGATAATTACAAGGCACGCATCACTCGGACGTGACCGCAATGCTAATTCAGTTTGAATGTAAATTTGAAGGGTATTTATTATTGTTATTATATAATATTTGTTATAATACCGTATTACAGTAAACACCAAACACGAGTTCCTGTTGTTATTGTAATGAAATTTGAAATATAATCTCAGACTTCTGAGTAGGCGGGACGTTGAACATAAATACATATTAATTACAAGTCAATTACTGCTCAAATACCCGATTTTATTTTTATTGGTGGTATTTTTTCTGGTGGTAGGACCTCTTGTGAGTTCGCACGGTACTACCGCCCTGCCTATTTCTGCCGTGAAGCAGTAATGCGTTTCAGTTTGAAGGGTGGGACAGCCGTTGTAACTATACTTGAGACCTTAGAGCTTTATATATCAAGGTGGGTGGCGCATTTACGTTGTAGATGTCTATGGGCTCCGGTAACAACTTAACACCAGGTGGCCTGTGAGCTCGTCCACCCATCTAAGCAATAAAAAAATAAACCTGTGTAATCATTGACCAATACTCATGAAAGTTCTTCTTCTTCTTCAACCCGTGTCCATCCAATGGTGAGTGTGAATGTCATTCTTCAAATGCACACCATTCTTTTCGGTCTTTCGCATCTAGTCCTTACCAGCCACTTTGACTCATCGGTCTACCTCGTTGGTTGTCTGCCCATGCTAAAAAGTCTANCTAAGCAATAAAAAAATAAACCTGTGTAATCATTGACCAATACTCATGAAAGTTCTTCTTCTTCTTCAACCCGTGTCCATCCAATGGTGAGTGTGAATGTCATTCTTCAAATGCACACCATTCTTTTCGGTCTTTCGCATCTAGTCCTTACCAGCCACTTTGACTCATCGGTCTACCTCGTTGGTTGTCTGCCCATGCTAAAAAGTCTAGTATGAGGTATCCACTCAAAGTACTTTGTGCCCAACCGATTGTCAGTGCTCATGTAAGTAATCGTGTCTATTCCTAACTCACATTCTACAATCTAAAATTCTGTTATAATTTTTGTGTCTTCTTTCTATTGTCTGAAGCTATTCCTAGATCTGGAGGTCCAATGTGGGGAAGATATACCGGAGACTTAAACTACAATGGAAATCTTCACGCCAAGCCTTTCTTAAAAGGCACATCGCAAACTGGATTAATTCAAAAATAAATTAATCTCGGTTTAAAATTTAAATAACAATTATTCAAAATAATATAATTAAATTCCTTCGTTTATAACAATTTATTATTAACTTTATCACATCACTAATTTAAAAAAATAAGTGAAAATTTTACTCGCCTTAAGTGCTACATAAGTCGCACAGAGAAATTAATGCCAATTACAACATATTGGTACCTAGATAGATAGTCTAGTACCGAACCACGGCGTAGGCGTATGAATGCATTGACCATCTTAAACTATTATATTAAGAGTATGATTGGAACAATATACATTAGAAAAACGTGTCAACTATATCTGACGTTGTAGTAAAATATCTTGCCAGAAATATCCCTCACGATTGAGGCCTTATTTTGTGTAGGCGTTCAGAAGATTATCGACTTGAATAACGAACATCAAAACCAGTGATTTTCTTTTTGCACTATCTAAATCAAGTAGCTTATCATATGTCCATAGTCAGTGTATTACCGAAAATTATTTGCGGCTAATATTTTTAATTTTTGTGACGCCACCCATTAAGCAAAAGCAACTCATTTAATGGAGTCAGATTATGCTGTATAACGTTATCTAATACCAACACTCACGTGTAGTATTTGTCCACGGTGAAAACGTAACATGTATAATAATAGAGGTTAAAGTATGAAATTGCCATTTTATTGTAAAAGGTACTTCGAATTGACATAATATAACCTTCATGGTAATGGTATGTAACTTAATTCATCAATGAACAACATAATGTATCGAAATTAAAATCAAATCAGTGGTGTATTCAGGCACTTACAGATCGGCACTCGCCTTGCTGATTAGTTTTGAGTGAAAGAAATTATCGTTTCTGGTTGGAGTGGCCGTTATTCCAATTCAATAAACTTGAAATTTATGCCACACTAAGCAATAAAAAAATAAACCTGTGTAATCATTGACCAATACTCATGAAAGTTCTTCTTCTTCTTCAACCCGTGTCCATCCAATGGTGAGTGTGAATGTCATTCTTCAAATGCACACCATTCTTTTCGGTCTTTCGCATCTAGTCCTTACCAGCCACTTTGACTCATCGGTCTACCTCGTTGGTTGTCTGCCCATGCTAAAAAGTCTAGTATGAGGTATCCACTCAAAGTACTTTGTGCCCAACCGATTGTCAGTGCTCATGTAAGTAATCGTGTCTATTCCTAACTCACATTCTACAATCTAAAATTCTGTTATAATTTTTGTGTCTTCTTTCTATTGTCTGAAGCTATTCCTAGATCTGGAGGTCCAATGTGGGGAAGATATACCGGAGACTTAAACTACAATGGAAATCTTCACGCCAAGCCTTTCTTAAAAGGCACATCGCAAACTGGATTAATTCAAAAATAAATTAATCTCGGTTTAAAATTTAAATAACAATTATTCAAAATAATATAATTAAATTCCTTCGTTTATAACAATTTATTATTAACTTTATCACATCACTAATTTAAAAAAATAAGTGAAAATTTTACTCGCCTTAAGTGCTACATAAGTCGCACAGAGAAATTAATGCCAATTACAACATATTGGTACCTAGATAGATAGTCTAGTACCGAACCACGGCGTAGGCGTATGAATGCATTGACCATCTTAAACTATTATATTAAGAGTATGATTGGAACAATATACATTAGAAAAACGTGTCAACTATATCTGACGTTGTAGTAAAATATCTTGCCAGAAATATCCCTCACGATTGAGGCCTTATTTTGTGTAGGCGTTCAGAAGATTATCGACTTGAATAACGAACATCAAAACCAGTGATTTTCTTTTTGCACTATCTAAATCAAGTAGCTTATCATATGTCCATAGTCAGTGTATTACCGAAAATTATTTGCGGCTAATATTTTTAATTTTTGTGACGCCACCCATTAAGCAAAAGCAACTCATTTAATGGAGTCAGATTATGCTGTATAACGTTATCTAATACCAACACTCACGTGTAGTATTTGTCCACGGTGAAAACGTAACATGTATAATAATAGAGGTTAAAGTATGAAATTGCCATTTTATTGTAAAAGGTACTTCGAATTGACATAATATAACCTTCATGGTAATGGTATGTAACTTAATTCATCAATGAACAACATAATGTATCGAAATTAAAATCAAATCAGTGGTGTATTCAGGCACTTACAGATCGGCACTCGCCTTGCTGATTAGTTTTGAGTGAAAGAAATTATCGTTTCTGGTTGGAGTGGCCGTTATTCCAATTCAATAAACTTGAAATTTATGCCACATGGGTCAAGATAGGCGGCGGCTATCTATCTGTGGGTTCGAGTAAATGAATTTGAAGAAAGCCAACGAAAGGATTTTGAAATGTTTTCAAGACTTTTCATAATCGCCAGTCTTATAATTATAACTTTAAATAACACGAAATGCTATGATACTATGGATGGTACCACAGTCTTGTCATTTTCATGAATTTTCTACCCCAAGAGAATGGTGCAAATCCATTTCGCGCAAAATATGATTCGAATATATCAGAGACCTCGATCTCAATTTGCGTGGTGCATCATCACTCCCTGGGCTCACATTAACCACACATTACTTATGCTGGAAACATATTCAAAGCTATCATGACATTTTGTCAAGCCTACCGAAACATATTCGGGTCTACTCTGAAAAATGCCATCATGACAATGTAGAAGATTCAATCATCTAAAAGTGAAGTTAAAAACAGACAAACATTGTTAGGGAGCATTTAGCCAATGAGTTATTGAGATAGAATACTTCTGTAGTTTCATTTCTACCGCGTGTGAACGGGACACGTTTTTGGGTTTGTCTATGATCGTATTACACATATTAAAGTAATCTTAGTTACAATTTTACCGAAAAAAATGGCTGAAGAAATGGCTGGAAATCTAGAAGTAGTTGGAACCTAACCATCACAATCTGCCACTGAGGATGCCTAAAGTTAAAGTTGTTATTTCTTATCCCAACCTAGTAATTATGGCGGCGAGTAATAGATATGCCAATACTAAAATATATGAATTCCCATCATCAGTCTCCAGTAACCCTTAATTTAGGTTCTCATCCCGTTAGTTAACGAGAATTATAATTAATATCAATTACGCCTCAGTTATACGAGTACTACATTTAAAATTAACTACAACTGATGTATTTATATTTTTAAATTTTTAATAATAACCGGGAACAAATCACGCACGGTCATCCGGCCCCAAATAAGAATTCCGTGCTATGGGTACCAGAGAGTGATAAACATAAATCTAGATGTTTATTTATCTATATATTAATACGTGAAGCAAAAACTTTGTATCCCTTTTTACGAAAATTGCGCGGACGGAGGAGTATGAAATTTTCCACACTTATAGAGAATATAAAGAAGAAGTGCACAGTGCTAATATTTAAAAAAAAAATGCAAATAAGATACAGAGAAGAAGTTCACAATGCTAATTTAAAAAAAAAAAAAAAGCATAAAACATAAATTAAATCAATAAAGAAAACATTACACACACCATATGCCATGTATTTGACGCACACACGCATGCATACTGTTTATTCTCAAACTTTTGTTTTTGACGTCTGTTTTCAAATTGAGAATAGATTAAATATTGTTTGTATTTGTTAATATTTTTTATAGTGTAGTCTTGGCGAAATTTGTGATTATAGAAGTATAAAATACAATCATAATAGTGTACAAACTTACAATCCGTCTAGTGCGGGAGCTCTAGTATACATAATAATATATAGATAACAAACACCCAGATATAGAGTAAACAAACCTATTCATCGCGCTAACTATTGCACCGGTGTTGCACAGGTGATCTAAATCTTGTATTTTTTTTTTGTACACGGAAAAAATTCGAAATTGTTCGAGATGATACCATCGTCTCGTTTTTACCATCGCACCTCCCGCCAGCGGAGTAGAGTTCATCCATACTACCTGGAACCACTGCGGTCATCCACAGGGCGTTTCCAGAGATCTTTTTTGCCACGGACCATCCGGCTTTGGGATGAGCTCCCCTTCACGGTGTTTCCCGAGCGCTATGATATGCCCTTCTTCAAACGAGGCTTGTGAAGAGTATTAAGCGGTAGGCAGCGGCTTGGCTCTGCTCCTGGCATCGCTGACGTCCATGAGCGACGGTGACCACTTACCATCAGGTAGGTCGTATGCTCGTCTGCCTACAATGGTAATAAAAAAAAAGTGTATAATAACAATATATAATAATAGCGGATATTTAAAAATATCTAATTGAATAAAAGAGAGTTTTAGTAATTCAAAGAAAATCGTCGATCACATCTCTTGGAATTTTCGGTAAAAGAAAGCAGAGCAAGAAATAACATAAAGTGAAAGTTTTTATTGACTTGTGTTTTTCTTTTAATTTGGTTATACTGATAAATTATTTTCTAAAGATCTGAAAAGGAAAAAAAAAGATTGCCAACTTTTGTGGTTCCTTAAATATAAAATTAATAATACGTGTTATAATAATTCATATTATAAAAAAAAAACAATATAAGTCATACGGATTTATCCGTCGGCTGACCGTCAAGTTAAAGTTTTCAAAACGTCAGAAGTAATAGAAAAGACAATTAAAAAAAAACGAGATAGAACCCTAAATTTAAATTGCAATTCGTCTTCTCGCATTAAAACTCTATAATCTCAAAACTTACTATTTAATTTTACAGGAGAGTGTTTTAAAGGCTTAACATGTGATATTTTTAATATTACTCATCTTTGCAACTTTTATTTTTTAATTTTTATCTGTTACATTATCTGTCTTTTAAATTAAGATAAAATTATGTATACTATTACTTTTGTTAATAGTAGTCAAAACATGGGTAAACTAAAAAAAAAAACTAAAAGTAAACTACGTGATTTGAGAGTATTTATGAGAAAAGTAATAGTAGTAAGTAAATTGTGCTTAAGACTCGTGAAAAGCGAAGAAAATATTGTTATTTAATTATATACGTACGTTTGAAATATGGCACTAGCAGTAAATATCTGTGACCAAAAACGTTTGTTCTAGTGTCCATTATCCATGAAGGAAACTATCCGTTTATGTGTAGCGCCACCAGAACTTTATTTATTTCTTTATTTACCGCTGAGCTAGCAGCGGCTACGATCGCCAACGCGACGAACGCGTTAAGGTTTGTCTTGCATTCTTTCACAGATATAGAAACGAAGGGATTTTAAACCACATTTTCTCTTGCAATGAAAAATGGATTCTTTTTGATAATCGCGGTCATCATGTTAGTTTATTCCCGGTTCAGCACTTAGGCAATGTCCCAAACGAAAACTCACCCCTACAAGTCATGGTCATTGTTTGATTATCTAGTGCGGCTATTAAAATTCATCAAGTTTTTTACTAAATGTCACCAGAATTACTATGGATGTGTACTGTAAGGAATTGGAGACAATGGAGAAGAAACTGGCGAATCTCCGGCCAACCTTTTTTAATCACTCGTCCTCACTGGTCCTACGCTACAATGCTCGACCTCATACATCACAACAGACGCTACAAGAGGTAGGGTTTTAACTTCTTTTTTTATGGTTGAAAAATTACTGGTAACCTGGAGGCCTTTCCAGTTTCACAAGGACTGGTGGGCGAGCAAAGGCTCAGCCAGGAGGGGTGGGATCTGCTAACAACTGCCCGAGCGTGTCTCCAAAGGAGATCTAACAACTCAAGAGCAAATGGCTTCGGGAATGAATTTACTACCTTTATTTTATTGTTCCCTACCTCACTGGTAGCCTTTGGGGCTACTTCAGTTTCATCGGTTTGGTAGGTGAACTCAGGCATCCAGTCCCAGGAAATTGCTATCACTTGCCCTAGCAAGACCAATGCTTCGCTGAACCTACCAAAGGATCGAAATCGCTTAATATTAAAGGGAATCTACTTAAATCTGTTACAAACATTATCTAAAAGAGATAATACGTATAAGAATCACAATACTTTTATGTTCTTCTTATAAAACATACATATAATCGACAACATGTACTTAATCAAACTCATAGTGACGTCAATTCCAATAAACATTATTTATTTATTTATTTATTTATTTATGTACACACAGAAAACAAGACACAGTACAGAGTAATAGGAAAATTATGTACAAAGGCACTGCTTATTTCTTTGAGAAATCTCTTCCAGCAGACCTGCGAGAGGATAATGAGAATAATAATAAAAAGTGATAAGTGTGTGTAGAACACATAACTAAAATAACAAATACAACATGAGAATTATANTCCAGCAGACCTGCGAGAGGATAATGAGAATAATAATAAAAAGTGATAAGTGTGTGTAGAACACATAACTAAAATAACAAATACAACATGAGAATTATAGCACATACACATAGCAAATATTATAAGTAACACAGTAACACTCGTATATGCGAAGAGTATAGAACCATGATCATTCGGTTGATGATAGATAAAATTGTTTAAACATAAATAATACAATGACAATAAATTACATACTTAAACTTAATAGATATTTCTTCAATGTTTAATTTAAAAAAATCGGGAGCCATTCCTTATCAATTGTTATTATAAATGCAAATAAGCTGTATTGAAACTGGGTTTGACGTATATAGTGACAAAACACTATACAAATGTAATGTAGTACGTACTAAATTATAATTCGCGTAATTACTGATGGTAGGACTTGTGAGTCCGCACGTGTAGGTACTACCACCCTGCTGCCTATTTCTGCCGTGAAGCAGTAATGCGTTTCGGTTTGAAGAGCGGAGCAGCCGTTGTACTATTAAAAGTGAGATCTTGCAACTCATGTCTCACGGTGGGTGGTGGCATTTACATTGTAGGTGTCTATGGGCTCCGGTAACCACTTAAGATTAGGTGGGGCGTGAGCTCGTTCACCCACCAAGCAATAACAAATAAAAAATAAAAAAGCACTGAATATGTATTGCAACGTCGCTAAGCAGTGCTTTTTTCACTATCAAATTGCCGGTAGCCTCGAGCGACTAATCCGGCTTATCCGGACTGATACGCGAACTCACGGGGCTCAACCTGAGAGATTATGCTAACGTCTACAGGACCGGATGTTGGAAGTAGTTGTCGCATTAGTGCACATAGAACCCTGTGGATTTGCGAAGTCTAAGACTAATTCCCTTGAAATCGTTGCTCAATTCGTATTAAGCGCTTACCGCTTGTGGTGCCTAGAGCTTGCGTAGAAATATTCGTCAAACATGAAAAACCGAGATATTATTATGTAAATTTTAAAAATAATTCAATTCTGTATAAGACACGAAAAGATAATTCGTATTTGAGCAAAAATTATCAAATCATTACTTATAATCGTAATCTTACGGCCTGGCCACGGGGATCGGCGGTGCGAACAGCGAAGCGGTGGGCGAGGCGACCATTCGCGCAGCACCGTTTGCAGGCCACGGGTACTCACGTTCGCCGCCGCGACTAGTAAGGAAGTCCGACAGCGAAATGTCTATATCGAAATTATCTCGATATTGCTTACAAATTAATAGTTTTTTGGTTCAGGACCTATTATTTGGAAAAGATTGTGAAGTACATGATTTGAATAAGAATCGGAGTATACCTATAGATGGAGAATTCCACAAGAAGTACGAGAAATACTTTGGGTGGCTAGACTTCCAAATAGCTGGTCTAGCTAGTATTTCAGCTATTTTATTTTTTTATTGCTTAGATGGGTGGACGAGCTCACAGCCCACCTTGTGTTAAGTGGTTACTGGAGCCCATAGACATCCACAACGTAAATGCGCCACCCACCTTGAGATATAAGTTCTAAGGTCTCAAGTATAGTTATAATGGCTGCCTCACCCTTCAAACCGAAACGCATTACTACTTCACGGCAGAAATAGGCAGGGTGGTAGTACCCACCCGTGTAGACTCACAAGAGGTCCTACCACCAGTAATTACGCAAATTATTATTTTGAAGATTTCATTTTTATCACACGATGTTATTCCTTCACCGTGGAAATCAATCGTGAACGTTGAGTGTTGTTGAGTACGTATTTCATTACAAAAATTGGTACCCGCCTGATATTCGAACACCGGTGCATCGCTCAACACGATTGCACCGGACGTCCGTTAGGCCACGACGACTTTAAAAATATAAAATAAAAAATAAATAAAAAATATAAAAATTTCGGCGTTAATTTTTCGCGGCGAAAACAACTAAACTCATTTAATCACTGCACTATTCGCCGCGACTACCGCTCGACTCCGTGGCTCGCGCCGTCCGTATTCATGCATTTGTTTTGCTCGCCCGCCGCATCGCGCGATTCGCTCGGTACATTTCGCCGGTCGCTTCGCCGGTCGCCGGTGCGCGTGGCTTGTTAGGTACATTTCTATGCGCTTGTTTTAGTCGCTAGACGCTTCGCCGTTCGCACCGCGCGAATATTCGCATCGGCGAATGTCCCGTGGCCAGGCTGTTATTGCTATAACTTTATTTAAACATGGTACTCACTGAACTTCATTGTAGTTTGGCGTTCAATTCCTATGCTAGTTTAGACAAGAATTATATTTAAATTCCAGTAATTAATTGAAGTCTAAGCACTTTGATACCAATGAAATTTAAAATAAGGATTACTTTAATTAAATAAGAGTAAATGGTTCCAATATTCAATTGCTCAGGAGTGATTACTATCTAATAGTCAATTTGGCTATCGCCATTTGTATAGAGAAAAATTCTGCAAGTGTTTCGTATTGCCAGGGGAAGATCTTCCAACAATCGGAATATCTAATCGGTTACCCAATGCGACGATCCGAATCATGTCTTTGGAACTTTTTTTCATTTCGTGATAAAAATATCACAAAAGTTTTAACTGTGAATTGGTAAATTTTATTCGATTTTTTTAAATCAATTTGTAATTATCGATATGATTACTTAAATGTACGTAATTACTGAAATGATATTGTATATTACGCCATACAAAGTCACGAATATTTACATTGTTTTATCTTTAACATCGGTACTAGTAACACACACAATTTTCCCAAGAAATCCCTTAGGCATTGCTATCGATTTGAAAATAAGACGAAATTTTGTTTCATATTTTTTGCAGTCCACAAAATTGTCGCAATGCTTGGTACTAAAGGTATCGAACGGCCATGTCATTGCAGATATCAGATTGTGGCTCTTAGAACATCAATGTCTTTTCTAACAAAAGCTTTCTAACAAGGTATTAATATTTGATTTGAATCTAAGTCCCTGTGGCTTCTAGAGGCTTTGTTATTGGTATCGACACGCCTGCGATACTAGCAGATATTACAATAAAATACCGAGCGAGCCAATGATGCATTTAGGTTAAAGGTATGTGGAAACCCGTTACAATACAATTAAAACCTTGTCTTTGTGTCTTAAGATGGGTTGGTGGTACCTAATCGTTATGTCTATGATAGACTTTGATAATCACTTCATCCAAAATAATTACTAGAACGAGACAAGCCCGTCCATCTTGAGATATTTTGATGAAATAGAAAGAAACATGGTAGATACTGGCAGGATAGTGATTAAAAGACTAGTGTGGGCCCACAATCCATCTCGATTGCGAAAGTATCAAAAGGCCGAAAAAGATGCTATATTACAACAATAAAACGCTTACCATTTCCTTTTATGTATAATGTAAGACACGCTCCGCTTATTTAAATTAGACCTTTATTTTTTTTATTAGATAATAATATGTTACGCCCTAAAACGATCCTTCGTAGTTTGAAAATTTCTCAATTTTCAGCTCATAATGTGTGCTGTGAATCGCATTACCAAACGAGGCCAAGTATGTATCGTGCGAGAAGCGTAGACACTGAAGGATGTGTTAGTTATTGCGGAATGCTTAAAATTTTACTGCTTGATAGGGTGAAAATTGTTTTTGATTATTTTTTCTCAACATATATATTTTTTTGAATACATTATCAATTGAATGGGCACTTGAATCGAATAAGGCGTCAGAACTATACGTATAGTAGTGATTAAGGACTTCAAATAATACAGTAAAAATGGCCCCCGAAATAAATGTAAAAAAAAAACACTAAAAAATAAAAACTGGTTTTAATGAGTCATTACAATAATTGAATACTCACCTAGAGCCGTTCGTTCAGTTATGATTAAAAATTTCCGTCGACGCATCCGCCGGCAACCGTCTCGTAAATCATTTAAAACCAACAAACTCTTCACACACTTTGCAATAAATTAACTACTACGAAAATTCAAAACTATTTTTTCAACAAAATCATATTACTCAATTTAGCTTCGAATGTGAAAAGTTATGAAATATTAATCACTTTCTCGACCATATCAATATTGTCAGCTACTAAACAATTTGTTCGTAATGTGAAATTCGTTTTTGGAATAAGATGAAACTCGCGCGTAAAGTTGGGAACATTCTGGTTGGCGTGTGGAGGCGGGCATGCGGTCGAGTCTCACAGAATAGACTGGGGCTTAGTTCTCGCAGTGGCGACGAACAGGGAATTCGCGCAACAGACGCACAATATCATATAAAATAGAAAATTCGGGCATTGTTCACGATTAATACAATTTGGGTTTTTTTTTGTTCAAACTGAAACGTATTTTTCAGTTCTAGAAAAAAATTATACGGATGAATAATATTTTTAAATATTATATGTTTATGTAACTTTCTTTTTGACCGGAAAATAATTGTAATTGAAATCGACATTTTCGTTTATCACAATTATTATTATATACATATTTTAAACATATATATTATTAAGATCGCAAAGATGTCAAGTACAATTTTCTTCTCTGTTTTCAACCTATTTCTTTTTTTTTATTAGTATTTTTTTTTTTGGAATATCTTTTTTTACACATTCAATGACGAAAACGATATTGTAATATTTAATTCAAAATTTAAGATGTCAATGAATATGATCAAATTAAGATCACTGAGCGAACCACTAGTACGTATAGTTTGTTAACAGATTTCCCTTTTTTTTCACCTTTACAAGAAAAAACAAGACAGAAATTGTAATGCACTTTCGACCACTAAACGAACACTACTATTATTAACTCAATTAAAATTTATGCGTCAGATCTTATTTTTAAATCCATTTTTATTTTTGGTTAGAGTAATTTAATGTATTCTGGCGAGAAAAGCAATCTGCATCATTTGGAGCCGCCGAGGTTAGGAATGCACCACTTTTTTATGTCGGCGCGTCTGACGCATGTGCCTTCTAGTATATTTTTTATTATTTCATCAAAAACTATATCTACGTATACTATAATATATGTACATAATTATGTTCCAGTTCGAAATATCTGCTCAGTAGCTCATTTAGCTAAAACAAAAATTTCTATTGGGATATATTTCGCAAAAACCACGATAAGGAATTTTCCTTGACCTTGATAATATGAAGCGAAAATATCTGTATAATAAACATTGGATTATCAAAATTACTTTGGCACATGCTCGAACCTGAGTTAGGTTTTGCTTGCTTAACTTAAAGCCTCATCAGACATAAACATCACAAGGCTTATTTCAAGGTAGGCAAGGATCATGCTTAATACCAATAAAAGCTATATTTTTCAATAATGCGTTAATACTATTTTTATTTTTTATTGCTTAGATGTGTGGACGAGCTCACAGCCCACCTGGTGTTAAGTGGTTACTGGAGCCCATAGACATCTACAACGTAAATGCGCCACACACCTTGAGTTATAGTTCTAAGGTCTCAGTCTTGCCACAACGGCTGCCCCACCCTTCAAACCGAAACGCATTACTGCTTCACAGCAGAAATAGGCAGGGCGGTGGTACCTACCCGTGCGGATTCACAAGAGGTCCTACCACCAGTAAAAAATATTGATAGTAGATAGAATTTTTTCACAGCACAGCACAGTAAATGAGCCTTTGTCGATTGCAACTCTTCCCGGTTTCTGGCTAAGCGCCATTTCTGCTTTCATTGCCTCCCACTTTGCAGTATCTAAATACAATAGCGGTATTGTCTTGTGATTTAGTACGTTGCACGATTGAAATTAAATTAGAACTCTCTAGATTAACACGAACTACATCATTCGGTGTTTCCGTGTGATTGCCCTCTGTAATCTTGGTGGGAATAATAAGAGTAGAAAAATAAATAATTTACTATAAAAATTGAAATTAGAAACTCATGTCGCAATGACAATCAATATTGTTGTCTATGGGCTTCAGTGACCGCTATAAATCGAGTGGGTCGTGAGCTTGTCTACCCAACTAAGAAATAAAAAACCTTTTTTTATGATTGAAGGATTACTGGTGGCCCTGAGGCCTTTCCAGTTTCACCAGGACAGGTGGGCGAGCAAAGGTGCAGCCAGGAGGGGTGAAATTTGCTAACAACTACCCGAGCGTCTCCGAAGGAGACCTAACAACCCAAGAGCAGTTGCTTCGCGAATGAATCTACCACTGGATCGGAATCGATAAAATAAAGGAAATATAGACACAGCTTTGCTCGTATATAATACGGAACTGACCAGCTCTTTTTTCATCACTAGAAACGAAATATCAAAATGCGGCTTCTCACCTTGGCTTATGAAGTCTTAATAAGTGCAAGGTAGTGGGGGAAGAGGTCGTCCGAAGAAGACGTGGATGGAGTGTGTGAATGACGATATTATCATAGAGAGGAGTGAGTGTGGAGATGACGGCTGATAGAAATGGAATAGAAAAATCCGCTGTGCCAACCTCACCTAGGGGTTAAGGTGGGGATAAAGAAGAAGAAGTATATATTTAAACATTTATAAGTATATTTATCAATCTCTGGTACCCATAATACAGAGAATCCTAAATGGAAGCCGGATGACCGTACGCGAGTTGCTCCCAGTAATAATTATTATTAAAATATCAGCATAACTGATATCGGAACGAATGATTGCTTTGAGTACGCTCGTTATTTATGTTGTACAATTGCGAATGTAGCAGTAATAAAAAAGTTTTTAGTGTTAATTAAAAGTGTTTTTTTATTATTAACGGCTAAATAAATTCAATTTCGTCATTAGCTGTAAGTGTTTTCTCGTCACTAGTCTAGACAGACATTATAAATCTTATTTAATTATAATGGTTTAAGACCTAATCAATAATAAAGAACTTTTTTTAAATATCATTCGTCTTCAACTGAAAAACATAATCTAACCCACGATCATACAAAAGTAGGGGCTTTCTTGTTGATCTAAATAACTTAAGTCTTTAGCGACCATGGATGTCACAACGTTATTACGGACACTTACCTGAAGTCCTGCGATCGAAGTCTACATTGAATTGTATAGCTTCAAACGGAAACCTAGAATATCTTCGCGACTGAAATAGACAATATAGGGTTCTTTTAGGCCCCTCAAGCACCGGTCACTGTCCTCGTGGAACTCTTCGAATACGACGAAGAGTTCGACGAGCGAACCAACCCATAGACACAGCCTACTAAATTTGTCACCGGATCATCTCAGTAGGTCGCGATTCCGATCCAGTTGTAGATTCTGCGAAGCACCGCTTTTGCTAGGGATAGTGTTAGCAATTCTTTCAGATTGAGCCCGTGAGCTCATCTACTCGTCCGGTCGTAGCTGGCATAGCCTCTTAGGCTACCAGAAGTAGTAGTAGAGAATATATATATCCTAACCTATATCCACCGTGAAGCAGTAATGCGTTTCGGTTCGAAGGGTGGGGTAGCCGTTGTAACTATACTGAGTCCTTAGAACTTATATCTCGAGGTGGGTAGCGCATTTACGTGGTAGATGTCTATGGGCTCCAGTAACCACTTAACACCAGGTGGGCTGTGAGCTCCTCCATCGATCTAAGCAATAAAAAATTAATAATAATAAAAGGTAGTATAGTGCTACCCACCCACATAGTTCCTAATAAATGGTTTCTAATAATCTGCACCTTAATAACAGTTTACTCTAAAAGCGCTCAAAATATTTAACCGATAAAAAAACATAGTCTTCGTAAAAGTGGTTGCCAATGTTTCACTGATAATATCTGATTCGGTCATGAGTCACACGCATAACAGAATTGTAATGATTATTGAAAATATCGGTTCAGCTAATGCGCACACACCGCTAATGATGGCAGAGTGTTGACTCTGCTCCGGCTAATGTGGGCCGTGATAAACCACTCGATCCGGGATTAAGTAATCTGAATTTCTAAACTGAAAAAGAGTGAAATTAATTTTAGCTTTTCATTATTTGACGGCGTTGGTTTTATATCAACCACAAAAAGGAGGAGGATCCTAATTGGACTGTATTTTTTTTTAAATATATTGTCTGATATATATTATCTCATAACTTTTTTGTAAGTGAACCGATTTCGACGTTTTTTTATTTCTTTTATATTAATACGTGAAGCAAAAACTTTTTATCCCTTTTTACGAAAATTGTGCGGACGGAGGAGTATGAAATTTTCCACACTTATAGAGAATATAGAGAAGATGTGCACAATGCTATTTTTTTTTAAATAATGCATAATAGATACATTAAATCAATAAAGAAAACATTACACACATGTATTTGACGCAAACACGCATGCATACTATTTATTGTCAAACTTTTGTTCTTGACGTCTGTTGTCAAATTGAGAATAGATTAAATATTGTTTGTCTTTGTTAATGTTTTTATAGTGTAGTCTTGGCGAAATTTGTGATTATAGAAGTATAAAATACCATCATAATAGTGTACAAACTTACAATTCCAATTAATTATAGTCGAATTTCGACTACTGCGGGACCTCTAGTTTCTTTTAAAAGCTGACGCCTTATATGTGACGGAATAATCGTCGGAATAATGAACGTCAACAAAAAAACCACGTTTATTGATTTTTAAATTGTGACAAAAAAACATTCTATATTTTTCTCGTAATCGCATGTTCCAAATTTATGGGTAAGATAACAGTCTTTCCATTTTCACTGAGATTTTCTGTCTATATCTCAAGGTATGCGGTGGCATTGTAGTCGTGGATGGGTTGCATTGAAACTGGCCCGGTTACGCTAATACCCCGGTCACCGTCCTCGTCGAACCCGTCGCTTGCGACGAAGGGCTCGACGAGCGAACTAACCCATAGACACAGCCCACTGAGTTTCTCGCCGGATCTTCTCAGTGGGTCGCGTTTCCGATCCGGTGGTAGATTCTGCGAAGCACTGCTCTTGCTAGGGTCAGTGTTAGCAACTCTCCGGTTGAGCCCCGTGAGCTCACCTACAAACGNTCGCTTGCGACGAAGGGCTCGACGAGCGAACTAACCCATAGACACAGCCCACTGAGTTTCTCGCCGGATCTTCTCAGTGGGTCGCGTTTCCGATCCGGTGGTAGATTCTGCGAAGCACTGCTCTTGCTAGGGTCAGTGTTAGCAACTCTCCGGTTGAGCCCCGTGAGCTCACCTACAAACGTTAGGGTGAAGCTGAAATAGACTCTCAAGGCTATCAACATAGGTGGACAAAAAAAACGCCAATAAAGCTTCAAAATAATTAAAAAAAGAAGGAAATAAATCCGGTTACTTATACATACATTTATATACCGATTTAAAATATTTTGAATACTTTCTTTGTTAAGATTTACTTATAATATTTAAGAAGACAATATAATTCAAAAATTGAAAAGCACGTAATACGCACACAATGAGCACAAAAATAGTAAAGCGATTTAAAATAATCCATTTTTATCCCTAGAATTCTGGTCTCATTAAATCTGAATATTAAGCCAACTCCAAATTTTCAAGTAAACCAGATTTTTCGAAGTATTTGAAATTTACGGGGAAGGATTCCGTTATATAGACAGATAATGAAACTAATTAAAAGCCAGATAAAAATAGCCCTGAAAAATCGGTGGCAATGTTAAAACGATTAATAGCGTGCTTAATTATTTACTGGTTTATTTATTTACTGGTGGTAGGACCTCTTGTGAGTCCGCGCGGGTAGGTACCACCGTTCTGCCTATTTCTGCCGTAAAGCAGTAATGCGTTTCGGTTTGAAGGGTGGGGCAGCCGTTGTAACTATACTGAGATCTTAGAACTTATATCTCAAGGTGGGTGGCGCATTTACGTTGTAGATGTCCATAGGCTCCAGTAACCACTTAACACCAGGTAGGCTGTGAGCTCGTCCACTCATCTAAGGAATAAAAAATAAATAAAAAATTTGAAAACTTTCTTTGTAAGATTTACTTATAATATTTAAGAAGTGAATATAGTTCAAAAATTGAAAAGCACGTATATAATACGCACACAATGAGCACGAAAGTAGTAAAGCGATTTAAAATAATCCATTTTTATCCCTAGGATTCGAGTCTCATTAAATCTGAATATTAAGCCAACTCCAAATTTTCAAGTAAACCAGACTTTTCGAAGTATTGGAAATTTACGGGGAAGGATTCCGTTATATAGACAGATAATGAAACTAATTAAAAGCCAAATAAAAATAGCTCTGAAAAATCGGTGGCAATGTTAAAACGATTAATAGCGTGCTTAATTATTTATTACTGGCGGTAGGACCTCTTGTGAGTCCGCGCGGGTAGGTACTACCGTCCTGCCTATTTCTGCCGTAAAGCAGTAATGCGTTTCGGTTTGAAGGGTGGGGCAGCCGTTGTAACTATACTTGAGACCTTAGAACTTATATCTCAAGGTGGGTGGCGCATTTACGTTGTAGATGTCCATAGGCTCCAGTAACCACTTAACACCAGGTGGGCTGTGAGCTCGTCCACCAATCTAAGCAATAAAAAAAAATAATTAAATGTACGCTATAAATAAATACATAATTAATAAGATGCATTACGACCATTTGAGATATAAAAAAAAAACCTTTTTATTTTGAAACTACCGTGTATTTAGTTACTGGGGATCTCTGGGGATTGAATGTGAATACGCCTGAGCGGAACGAATTACTAAGAACCTTTACAATCGTTAAGGATCAACTCGGCTCTCTTTCTAATTCCGGCATCTTATTTATCTTTTATACCCCTCAATGAGCTGATTGATGAAATAGTAATTATTGATAAGATAGTTTACAGATAAGATAATTTACAGATAAAATCAAACACGCAAAATTATAATTTGCATAATTACCGGTGGTAGGACCTCTTGTGAGTCCGCGCGGGTAGGTATCACCACCCTGCCTATTTCTACCGTGAAGCAGTAATGCGTTTCGGTTTGAAGAGTGGGGCAGTCGTTGTAACTATACTTGAGACCTTAGAACTTATATCTCACGGTGGGTGGCGCATTTGTGTTGTTGATGTCTATAGGTTCCAGTAACCACTTAACACCGGGTGGGCTGTGAGATCGTCCACCCATCTAAGCAATAAAAAAATTATACAAAATAAATAAAAAAGATGTAATCGCATTCATAAAAGATGAATATCTATTTATGTTGTATGAGTCGCAAGTCGCTTATCCATTTTACTAAATACTTTGTATGGTTATAGTGGGCAGTTCATAATCTATGATAACACGTATTCAAATAGTTTTAAATGCGTGCAACCAGATTTCATTGGCTATTACATAATAGTGTCCTTAGATGCGTAGCTGAAGTACTAAATAGCTTACAATTTCGATAGACTATTTTGGACTACTCAACATTTTATAAACAGGTAAGAAATTATGTTTTATGAAATTTTTAAATTGCAGAGAAAAAAAACAGAATTAAAATTAGCACCCAAGCTAGCTAGGGGCGGTTTCTAACCTTTTCAATCTTGCTACCCCTGTAAAAGGAAAAACTCTTAGTAAAACTCATTTCACGACCCCCGAAATCAAGTAATCTTGATCTCTGTCATTATTTAAGTATAAACAGACTTTGGTATTTTCCGTGCTTTTTATACGGTAATTTCCTGGGGTAATGCTTTGAAAATTTGTTCAAGATGATCGCCTCATATTTATTTTAATTTCGCACTAGCCTAACCTAACTAACCCTGGAGCAGAGCTCATCGCCATTGCATCATCTGAGATTTGAAGTCGTCGTCGCCTAAAAGTTAAGAGTTTTTTTTTTATTGCTTAGATGGGAGGACGAGCTCACAGCCCACCTGGTGTTAAGTGGTTACTGGAGCCCATAGACATCTACAACGTAAATGCGCCACCCACCTTGAGATACAAGTTCTAAGGTCTCAAGTATAGTTACAACGGCTGCCCCACCCTTCAAACCGAAACGCATTACTGCTTCACGGCAGAAATAGGCAGGGTGGTGGTACCCACCCGCGCGGACTCACAAGAGGTCCTACCACCAGTAATTACGCAAATTATAATTTTGCGGGTTTCATTTNCACCTTGAGATACAAGTTCTAAGGTCTCAAGTATAGTTACAACGGCTGCCCCACCCTTCAAACCGAAACGCATTACTGCTTCACGGCAGAAATAGGCAGGGTGGTGGTACCCACCCGCGCGGACTCACAAGAGGTCCTACCACCAGTAATTACGCAAATTATAATTTTGCGGGTTTCATTTTTATTACACGATGTTATTCCTTTACCGTGGAAGTCAATCGTGAACATTTGTTGAGTACGTATTTCATTAGAAAAATTGGTACCCGCCTTACGGGATTCGAATATCGTTGCATCGTTAGATACGAATGCACCGGACGTTTAAGTCGTCGTGGCCTAACAGATAAGACGTCCGGTGCATTCGTGTTGAAAAATTAAACACACAAAATTATAATTTGCGTAATTACTAGTGGTAGGACCTCTTGTGAGTCCGCACAGGTACGTATGCCGCCAATCTGGTACAGCGCATGGTGGGTGATGTGCGTGAAGTGGGTGAAAGACAATGTGTAGGGGCCAGGTATGGATTTTTAAATTAAATGACGATAGTTCGACTTATAACGTGTACTATATTTTAAATAGTAAAAAATGCATTGAAAAGACTTTCACAAAAATTGCAATAATGGCGTGTGCGCAATAGTGGGCATAGATTACAGAGAGTAGACGCCGATGAGATGCCATAACGATATGGAGCGGTGGGCGAAGATTTGAATCTTGAACACAATGGGAAGTATTCCGATAGAGGCACCCGTCACGTGCGGACGTGCTCATCGTCCACTCGATCGCCCGGTCTTTGTTCGCCCGGCTTTTGTTAGCCCGGCCATTGTTCGCGCGGCCTGTGTTTGTGGTACATCTGCCGACTAAGTGCTCTTTCTGGAAGTTTTTATTTGTTTTGTTTCCTTTTGTTGTTTCTGTGTTCGTGGTACATCTGCCGACAAAGTGGTTTCCTGCAAGTATTTATTTGTTTTGTTTCTTTTCGTAATTTCTGTTTTGTTGTGCTTTTTCTTTGTCCTGTAGTAATCGCGCCGCATTGCCACCTGTGTTCAATAGAACCGCTCAGGTCCGAGAAGTTGGGGCCTCGCCGCAAGGCGAGTGTTTTCAAGACCCGGGGCCGCCCCACCTGGGTACTCAGCGATCATGGACGCTGTATTCGCGGAATTCCTCCGACTTCGCCACCCACAGCTCGCCTCGGAGTTTTTGGCCTTCAAGGCCAATCACACTGCGAGCCCTCTCGAGGACTCCGCCGCGCTCGCTGCTCCTGCGTCGCCTGTACCTGCGTGCAGAGCTTCTGCATTGAGCACCGCAGCCTCTGTCGTGCCTGCCGCTCCCGTGTCGCCTATACTGGCGAGAAAAGCTGCTGCGTCGTCCGCCGTGACCATCGTTTCAGCTGAGCGATCATCCGCGGCCTCCGTCGCGCCCTCTAAAACACCTACACTTGCTCGTAGGTC
>NW_021011480.1:2435122-2573474 GCF_003987935.1 Bombyx mandarina
GTCTTCCATGAAGACGGAACCCTGTTAGTGCAATAAGAGAGGCGATACAAACGCGTTAGCGCAGGTGTCAGCTCAGGGGCGCACGTTTTCAAAACCACTGCGGGGATGCCGTCTGGCCCACTCGACTTATGGACGTCCAGGAGTCGGAGCTCCCGCCTGACTGCACACTGTGTGAAGCAGATATCCGGCAGGGAGCTATCACACCGGGGGATGTTCGGTGGTGTGGCACCTCCGTCGTCCACAGTCGAGTTCGAGGCGAAGAGTTTGACCAGAAGGTCAGCCTTCTCTTTCGTGCTGTGGGCCAGATTGTCATCGGACTTGCGCAGTGGTGGGAGACTTGACCTGCAAAAGTTTCCTTCTGCAGCTTTGGCGAGCGACCAAAAAGCACGGCTCCCGGAGGGATAGCTCTTCAATCGCTCGCCAACTCTAGCAACGTGCTCCGACTTCGCCTTGGCAATTATCTTCTTGTAGGACCTGAAAGCGGCGTTATATTTCCGCCTTTCCCCTGAGATGTTAGGATCCCGACGTCTCCTGGCATTATCTCATGCCACGTATGCGGACCGCTTGAGGTGTGCAGCATCCCTGCTGGCATTGTTATACCAGGGTCTGCTGTGACCCCCAACGGGCACTTCAGAAGAGGGAATAAACAATTCCATCCCCTGGAGCACCACGTCTTTAAGACGGTCCGCACAGACGTCAGGATCAGCAGAGGAAAAGCAGAACTGCCCCCATGGGTAGGATGCGTAAAATTCACGAAATCCATCCCAATCTATAATATAATATAATAATAATATAATATTATAAGCGGTAGGCAGCGGCTTGGCTTTGCCCCTGGCATTGCTGAAGTCCATGGGCGACGGTAAACACTCACCATCAGGTGGGCCGTATGCCCGTCTGCCTACAAAGGCAATAAAAAAAAAAAAGTAATTAAGATATGTAAATAGTTGAAAGCAAAGTTCTTGTAGGTAACCTAGAACCGTTATAAAAATATACCTAATAGCATTTGCAAAGTCTAAGAATTAAGACTATCCTATGACTAAGAAAATTATTTACGAACGCTTAACGCGGAGGTCAAAATGTATAACGATGTTATTTTACCCACAATAAAGTGTTCTTAAGACTGGACAAACATTACCTCTAATGATTGGCTGTAATCCGAGTACCCCTTCAAATTATCCTTGTGTTTCTAGATCGTCTTGTCCTTTGTTGGGACTTCCTTTTTAGATTTATTCGTTTCTTTTATCATAACGTTTGAAGATTTATACTAATAAATTATACATTTTGGCATATTTTTTTAACATTAACAGTATAGTATCTACACTGGATTTTTTCTGTACCTACTCGGCGGTAGCCTAAGGGGCTACGCCCGGACTATCTACGTATAAATAGATAAAGACGAAACACAGTTCATACAAAAGCAGTTCCGATTGCATCACCTTACAGTCCGGACGTGTTTTTACGAGAAACTGTCGCTGCCGTCGCGATCTTGTGTCTTGAGTTTCGCTGCATTGTCGTTGTCGCATCGATCGCGGCATTGTTGCGAATTCTTGACGCACTATCGCTGGCGTCGCGACCTTGGGTCGTAAAAGCAACTCGAACTTGTCGATTGTGCATTCGTAACGACTTCACATTATCACCCATTCATATCATTTATTAAATTTATTTATTTATTCGGCGAGCAAAACAGTCTCTTTCGAGACTAACCCCCCGCTGAGATCACCGCTTGTTGTGGCATTCTCACAACCCAGTGGGGCCCCACCTTCCCAAACTCCACCCCAATCCTAGCCGACTGCCGTTTTCACGGCAAAGGCACTCCCCCCCCTTGGAGCTGGTAAAGCTCAGGGGGTGAACTCCTACTCAGGGGACTCGCCTTTCGGCGAGTGTGCCTTAAGTCCCGGGGACGCCCCCCCCGGGCAAAAACGTAAGATGGAAGAAGAACTTTTAGGGTTTCTCGGGTNAAAAAAAAAAAAAAAAAAAAAAAAAACAGTTCATTAAATTAATCTGTTTATTAATCATTTTTTTTGTTTGTTGACCTACTAAGCTCTTTACGAATTTCAGTGTTATCATTAGAAAATATTAAATAGTTTTATAGTTCATTTTTACAAAATAAATGTCAGATAAAAAATAAAAATGAGATGTAACACATAAAATGAAGCTAAATCTTGACTAGTAGTAACTAATGTGAACTCTACTTATTATAGTAATTAATCCTTTTTCACCACACTCGAATTCAGTGATTTGATCAATCAATCATGAGAGTGTGAGATATGAAAGGCTTGACCCAACCCCTCCTATACATACAAACATATCTGAATATACGAGTACAAAGTACCTCTCAATCTTTACAATGTCGCATAGCTGCTGCGACTTAGCTTAGTTCCGAAAGCCACAAGTGAAAAATGTAAAACATTAAACTAGCTTCTGTGTAGTATATTTGTGGAGTGTGGTCAACAATCAATTAGTTAATGTAAAAACCCAGGTTTTCAATAGGGAGTAGTTGGTGGTAGGACCTCTTGTGAGTCCGAACGGATATAGGCATAACGGAGATAGGCACCACTACCCCGCCTATTTCTGTCGTGAAGTAGTAATGCGTTTCGGTTTGAAGGGTGGGGCGACCGTACTGAGACCTTACAACTCATAACTCAAGGTGAGTGGTGGCATTTACGTCGTAGGTGTCTATGAGCTCCAGTAACCACTTAACACCAGGTGGGCTGTACCTCAGCTCTGACGGTGCTCAAGGTCTGGGATTTGGCTTTCGGTGTTCTGGCGGATCGGTTTGTGTGACTTTTCGAAGCCTGCTTCCAGTCGGACGGTGTTCGACGCAGGGGAAGACGGGCAGACTCGTTCTACTAAGGAAAGATGGACACTTCCATATCGTATTGCTTGACGAGGCCGAAAACTAGTGGAGCGTGTCGTCGCCGCCCTATTCGTCGAGTACCTGACCCGATCCCGACCCGGTTCCAACCCATCGGCGGAACAGGAGGACTTCAGAGTGGGCCGCTCTACCATCGATACGATCATGCCCGTGCGTGCACTCTCTGACGAAGCTGTAACTTTAGCCATGTCAACGCTTTCAACAATTAGCCCTGGTCAGTGATCGCAAAGGCGCTCGACTATCATGGCGTTCCCACGTCCGCCGCCAACTGATCGGGTCCTATCTAGCACAGTTCGGTCGTATGTGGTGCTCAACTCTCCGGTCGACCGCGAAGTTCCACAGGAGTCGGTACTTGGCCCTGTCCTGTGGGATATTGGCCACGACTGGGTTTTTCGAAGTACCTTGTATAACCCATTCCCGGGCCCACGCACTGTGTGGTAGTTGTTGTTTGTGAGTTGTTTGGTGAATAAATAATTGGTGAAAATTTTACTTGAACCCCTGGTCTGCTCTCATCATCTGCATCCCTAGGCGTGGTTACCTCATTCGAGGTGCGGTTCGAAAAAAAAGGAGGTGTAATTACAATGACACGGAAAACTACCGAACTGCCCTTCATGACTTCATCATTTTCGTTAAGGACTTACAAATTTGTTATATTGACCCTCACTCATACAATTAAAAATACCGCTTATGTTACGAATCAAACAGTTATGCAATTCATATTCTAATTACTGTGGAGTCTTTGAGGTATAATTTAAATTAAAAATAGTTTTTCACTTTTTGCCTCATTTATTTAACTTTTATTATAGCACAGATAACGAAAGAAAACTAGTGGATGTTTATAGGAACTTCGCTATACATACAATTATTCCGAAAAGGCAACAAACGACCCCTTTTGTCAGCCCTTCCTTCCGCTGAAATAAGGGTCGCGGGATTTTATCGTACACGCGTTTAAAATAACCGAACCAATGTTAATACATTTCAACAAATTATCTCTACTATGCTCTTTTATCAAAATTGTTTAATATCGCGTTATTCGTTTTATTTTTACCAAAAATCCTTCGAAAGCAGAGAAGCCAACAAGCAGTCTATCTGATTAAGAGACGTTAACGTCATCTGAAATCTATATATTAATACGTGAAGCAAAAACTTTGTTTCCCTTTTTACGAAAATTTCGCGGACGGAGGAGTATGAAATTTTCCACACTTATAGAGAATAAAGAGAAGAAGTGCACAATGCTAATATTTTTTTTTAAATAATGCATAAAAGATACATTAAATCAATAAAGAAAACATTACACACACTACATACCATGTTTTAGACGCACACACGCATGCACACTATTTATTGTCAAACTTTTGTTCTTCACGTCTGTTGTCAAATTGAGATTAAATATTGTTTGTCTTTGTTAATATTTTTTATAGTGTAGTCTTGGTGAAATTTGTGATTTTAGAAGTATAAAATACAATCATAATAGTGTGCAAACTTACAATTCCAATTAATTATAGTCGAATTTCGACTACCGCGGGACCACTAGTATGAGGAAATATCTTTAAAACATTAGGTAGAGTGACAGATATATACGTTTAAATATGTAACAGAAACAAATAAAAGCGTATTAACTAATTCCGATAGATCTTGCACAAATTAATTAGTAGTCACAAAGAAACTCACGAATTCGACCTGAACCTTATTAGTTAGTCTGTTAGTTAACTATTGAGCATCGTCACGGTCGGATAGATCATTAATCATCGTCTTCCAATACGAGCCAAACATTCGATAGTAATGAGTAAGAGCACTCAAACGTTTGAAGGTTTAGCCAAAGGTAAACTTTGTAAAATGAATAGCTAAAAGCGATTTACTAGTAGTACCATAATGCATGTAGACGCTGGTCATATCAAGGAGAATTATAATTGCTTACACGCAACTGACACAGCGTTTTTTTATTGCATTAATTCTTCTTCTTCTTTATCGTTTCCTCGTTACTGAGGGTCGTGACCACCTTGGTCCAGTTTTTGCACTAGCTTCCTCCAATGTTGCCTGCATTCGGCCTGCTTAATGGCTAATTATTGGGTGAACAAATTACGGTCCATCAGGTATTAAATGGTTATCGGAGATCACCGACAGCACAACATTAAATGCTGCCACCTACCTTGAGACTTGAGTTCTTTGTCTCAATTGATCTCAATTTAATTTTTAGTACACTAAGTCACTCCTTACCGTGGGATTAGTTCGTAAACATCTCTTTAGTACATATTTACGTACGTAGTACTCGTTATCAGTACGTCAGGCGTCTGATCCTTTACGCCACAGCGACTTTCGCACCAGCCAAACTGGATTAAGAACCACCAGTAATTAAGTTTTAAATCACAAACACAAGAATTTAAACTGAATTAAAACAAATGAAACAAATAATTACATTCTTAATGTGTCTTTTAAACTTTATAAATTGATTAATAATTAATAAACTAGATATATTATCTAATCTTAACACTAGTTTAAATAATATGATGTTATCGACTAACTAAACTTAAATAAAAATCAATACTGATATGGTCAAATTTCTTTGACAAATCCCGTACAAAATGTGTCGTAAAAAAATTTCCTCGGAAAAGATTCCCTTATTATTGATCTATTTTGATTAATTTAGCTTCAAGCAAACAGCATTTCTCAAAGTTCGCTCAACCATATGAACTATAACTTATATTAGTCTAGGCATTATGTATTCTAATCCAATTATCCCTTACTCGGGACAATGTCTGGCATTCTGAAGAGAATTCAGCCGCCACTCGACCAAAATTTACGCCATCTCAAGCAGCTAAGTAAGTGAGTAACGTTCGCAGCAAAAGCGAAAATTGTGGTCATAATTTTAGATATACACCTATCTCGGTCCAACATATTACGAATACAAAGAGAGCGAAAGAGAATAATGTTTTCTAAAATTCATTCTAAATTCGTTAGCCTCGAGTTAAAGCTTTTAACCCCAATGCGAACTAAGTGAACGTTACTGTTATTATCTGAATAGTCAATCTAAGTGCTTCAAATCGTCTAGAGCAATCAAGACTTAATCGTATTTCGTTCTGTTTGAACAGTTACGAGAAATATAACAGATTAACCATCCATCCAATTGCAATGCATTTATTTTTTTACCAGACTAATTTAGGACGGCAGAATCATGAATTTAAACCGGCAGCGCATGTTAATGTTGTGATATTAGTGTATTTTCCAATCAACATTTTCTCTCAAAATCAAATACTTTATTGGATAAACAGTTTCTTTTTGACCAGTCGTGTTGAGATCATCGTGGCCTAAAGGATAAGGCGTCCGGTGCATTCGTATGTAGCGATGCATCGGTGTTCGAATCCCGCCTCAAGTACCAATTTTTCCAATGAAACACGTACTTGACAAATTTTCACGATTGACTCCCACGGTCAAGGAATAACATCGGGTAATAAAAAAAATTAAACACGCTAAATTATAATTTGCGTAATTACTGGTGGTAGCACGTTTTGTGAGTCCATATGGGTAGTAAACCACCAATCTACCTATCCTTGCCGCGAAGCAGTAATGCGTTTCGATGTGAAAGGCGGAGCAGCTGTTGTACTGTTAAAAGTGAGATCTTAGAACTCATGTCTCGAGGTGTGTGGCGGCATTTATGTTGTAGATCTCTATCAGCTCCGGTAACCACTTAACACCAGGTGGGCCGTGAGTTCATCCACCCATGTAAGCAATAAAAAAAGGCTTAGCAACCGTGTGAATCATGCCTTTAGATCAATCATCATAGGGTCTAAAGTCTAAGTCTGAACGACTGTCTCACCCTTCAAATCAGAACGCATCCCTGATTCACGGCAGAAACAAACAGGGTAGTTCTACAATATATTCTACCGCCAGTATTTACGTAATTTATTATCTTTGCAAGTTTCATTCTTATATACACGATGTTCTTGCTTCGTCGTGTCATTCTTAAAGCTGATGTAGTGCGTATTTTATTTGGAAACCGATTGAGGGATTTGAACACCTGCATAGTCGCAAGCTCGATACTAGTGCAGTAGACGTCTTACCCTTAGATGAAGACTGACGTCACTAGACATGCCGCCATTTTCTAAAACAGCACGACGCCCACGATGACTGTTTCGCAGCAGAAAAAGAAATGATGGCAGCCACTAGCAAAGATGTGCGAACGAAATACGGTTTTTAATAGGCAGGTGGTCAGCGGCCTGGCTCTGCACCTGGCATAGCTGAAGTCTATTGGCAACGGTAACCACTCACCATCAGGTGGGCCATATACTCGTCTGCCTACAAGAGCAATAAAAAAAAATATGTGTGGTGTCGTGGGATACCGGATAGGAACGAAGTTCCTTATTATAAAAATATTTAAAGTTTTATTCGAGATATAAAGAAAATAAAACTGGAGGTTTCGCAACAACCCACGGTCATTCAGTAACGTCCGAACTTATTGTGGTACACTTCATTCACGGTTGTTTGCATAAGAATTACTGTATTGCGCAAACGAACGATCTGAGATCGTGGTCAATGAATGTTATAAAAATATGTTATTTTTTGTACGTCATTACAAAGTTAAGTCGTACACTGTGTGCATTACTAATAAAAATCTTACGTTACGGACGTTTTTTCCCGCTTAGGCTACACCTCCGCATCGTCCCATAAGGAACTTCGTTCCAAAAAGAATAGTCGAGAAATCGCTTTCTAATTCGAAAGATTTCCGCCTACCCTATTTCGACCTAGCAATGATGCAACCATTTTCTCGGAATCGCTTTATTACTACTTACTTACGCATCAACGCTTCGAGGCTAGAATCTTCGTATTAATATACCAAACTTCGACACTTGGGCGAAATTCAATAACAGCTTTCCAGCTGAATAATACAGTCGAGCACATAAATCGTAACAAAGTTTGTCTTACTTGCACGTTAAGCAATTGCATCAGAACGAAAATCTATAAATGTATTTATTCATAGCATGTGTTCAAAGCGTATGTAAGCGTTCAAATATCGTCGTCCGTACATTTTCAGCAGCCGAAATATGCCTCTAAATGTCATAGAATACTAATCGCTTTATCAAATTAGTTCGAAATTTGAAAAACTCGAAGAACATTCTAGACTATAATCATAAACAAACCTAGTTTTAACAATAACATTTTGTAAATAAAGTTAAAATAAACGTGTTTTATGCTTACGGAAAGGTAAATAGAGTCTGGAATAGAGCGGCTTTTGTTCCCGAACAGTTTTGAATTTGGAATTTATTCGCTGGTGACGTCCCTACTGTTGTGGCATCCAATGAATCATTCTTGAAGGCGCGAAAAATAATAATAATTTATGAACTTGTAATACGGTAGTTCGTTTCTACCCGCGCAATATGTAGCACTAAATAACAAAAAGTTCTCAACTAATCGCCCTTCGAATTACGTAATATTCTTAAATTTTGATTATATTATGAGAGCACCAAATTAGGTAAGAGTTCGTGTTGTCTTTGTACTTCAGCGGACTGCCTATGTAGTGTTTCTTCTGGTTTAAATATGTAATAACGGTGGTTTTTTAATTATTTAATATCTGTAAAAGTGCACAAACGTGGGAAAATGAAACAAAGCCGCTGGACGTAACTACTCGGGATCCTCCAAAAAGTCCAACGAAAATTTTTCAGTAAATAACCAACATTTTACTGAGATTATATTTCATCCCATATCATCTCATCTCATTTTATTTAATTTCATCCTAGTTAATTAATGTATCAAATTAATCATCTTCATTTTATTTCATTTTACTCCATATTAACATATTTCATAAAAATAAGAATATAAATTAAAATAAGACATGACCTAAAGGTCTGTTACCAGGTCATAAAATCTCATAAAAAAAAACAAATATTCGAAGCACCCTGGATGCATTATTTAAAATTGATAAATTAAAAATACATCTTTCTTTTCTTCTATTTCTTGGTATGTTTTAAATTTCCTCTGAATAATACCATTTTCCGTACCATGCCACTGTCAAAACGGATATTACAATTTACGCGGCCCATTTGCAAGTAATTTCAAGCCATAAAGAAAAACAGCATTATGAGTAATCACGTAAGTGCGTGACAGCCTGTTGCGAAACAGCTCCCTTCGAAACTCATATCACCAGTTTATCCAGACCTCTAAAGTCACTTGTAACTGCCAATCAAAGTACTGTTGATTAAGCGGCAAGGGTCTCCGGAAACTGGCCGTATTCGTCGAGACTATCACATTTACAGCCATGAAACACATAGATAACAAGGTATAGACTTCACGGAAAATCCAAAGGCTCTTAAACAATGCTATATATTTTTTGTATAATACCTTTGTTCTTACAAGAACAATATGGATAATATATAAATTATTTGTCTCAAAACGTACGTAAGGTAAAAATCGGTTTGCATTTTTCTGTTCAACAGTGTACTTTCATCTAGCGTTCACTTATACGATACGACGATGTCAAAATAATGTTTTGGTCCCTAGTGATGACCATCGAAATGTCAGTGAACATCAAAGTCCATATTTCCCAAGGGAAAACCTGTGTTAATGCCGAGAACAAAATTTAATAAAACAGTGTGTGAAGGTTTTAATTTTTAGTTAATATTTCTTTTTTATTATGTACATCTCAGTAATGTAAATCTAAACCTATAAATGTAGTCGAAGACATAATATTATGTACAATTAATCTACAATCCACATTGCAAGGCAGAAACTAATACCTATTAGTAGTGCGCATTAGCATGGAATCTAATCTCAAAGCGTATTGCTAGAATGGGGGCTTTCTGCACGCCAGATTACTGCGTAAACCAGCATTTACTAGTTGTAGGGCCTTTTGTGAGCCACTACAGATTTGTAGTGTACCATGCTGCTCTATTGAAAAGCAGTCAAGCATTCTGATTTGAAGGGGACAGACATAGCTACACAACTGAAACTTGGATCTCACAGGCTTTGAATACCTGGTCGGCTTTAAACTGATTTACCTATCCACAAATAAAAAAAAAGATGTGTGGTGTCGTGGTACACCGAATAGGAACGAAGTTCCTTATTATAAAAATATTAATTTTAAGTTCTATTCGAGGTATAAAGAAAATAATTATTCGGGTATATATTTTCTATTATGATTTTTTTATTGATAAAAATAAAAAAGAACTACTTTACAAAGTTATCAACTTTATTTTATTCACAATGATTTATAAAAAATATATAATAATAATAATATATAAAGAAACAGCCATTTATATGAATAATAATAATCGTCATCACGTAGACTATACATTAGACACTGTATAGCCATCATACTAAGACTATACATAAATAATAAAAATCTTACGTTACGGACGTTTTTTCCCGGTTAGGGAACCCCTCCGCATCGTCCCATAAGGAACTTCGTTCCAAAAATTACAGTTTCTATAATATCCACACATAGCTGTCTTATTGCGATTCATTTTTGTGTCGTAAACTGTCCGACGATAATTTTAAGCGTAGCTCAACAGACTTTTTGTCATTACTCAATCTGCGCTTGTCAAGAACTTTAAGCATGACGCTTTTACTCAAAGTTACCCTTGTAATATTCGTTTCGCTTTTGTGTTCGGGTTTTGATTGTTATCTTGTAATGAACAAAGGTAAAATTATTTTTTACATAAAATATTTTTAAAGGCGATGTAGGTATATCGGAATTATTCGTTTCCTTTAAATTTATTGATGTATAGATGTATAGTGGATTGATGTATAGTAAAGGAACAGGAAAAGAACGTAAATATTCACTCAATTCTTTTGTAATAGATGCTGAAAGGATTTCATTGAAACTACACATTATTAGTCGTTTTAAAGTAATAACCGGACTTTTCAAAATTATTATTAAGGCTGATAAAATTTTATTTTATTCTTTAAAGTTTACAATAATATACATTTTCCATTAGTATTGGTTTAGAAATAATGATTTTAAAAAAAATGTTAATACAGCCAGTTGTGGCCGTATTTCCGCCAGAAAAAACTTTGAATTTTGATCAAACGCTTCCCTCTAGCTTTACATTAATAAGTATTAGGTTTCATCATGTTTCAGACGGGAGAATAACTTCCCCCAATCTCTTCGGCTTGTGTTCGAGTTTTCGTCAATCGCTGCACAAAAAGGTAAGTCTAATATATTTTTACGAGGCTTCATTCGCAGCTGCGCCTCTACCTGCTCAAATTCTTATCTCTTTAGGCGACTTCTTGATTAAAGACACCGAAACGTCTTTTCTGAAACATTCATAACATCCAGCTGTTTATTAAACTCTTGAAGTCTGAACGTACATACAAAATTTAAAACTCCTTTTCGTTTTAAATGATAATAACGTCACGTTTCAAGGTGGTGTGAATGAATCAATTTACCACAGTTCATTGAATGTCGTCAAGAATGTTAATGTAGATAGCTATGAACTGTATAATGTTGCTGATTTAATACCATAAATATTTTACATTCTTTTTTTTTTAACTGTCTATTTACAGCCAGATGTTTTCATGAGTTTAAATAGTTTCATTCTGCGTTTAAATTGTTTTCTATTCAGCAGCAGATCATCATTGCAGAGAATTAGCAAGTAGCATCGAAATTAGTTCAAGAGTGACTAAAGAAATAAATTATATAATACTGTTCTCTCTCGTACCATTAAGTATGTCTGTGTCATCAAGTAACATTATCTGCATTTTTTTGTTTAAGTAAAGATATAAGAATATTTTCAAGAAATTAAAATTAAAAAAGAACATTGTAACTAGTCAGGTCATAAGTATTGTCACACAGTAAACACTTTTCTTTTAGAATGCTGGCCACAAAAAAGTTTATTGAATTCGAATTTCGAATTGTTCATGAAAATAAAAATGTATACTTTTAGAATTTTACTCATTTTTAAATATGGAGTGGACGCTTAAAGAAGACCGTGTTGCAGTTATTGCGTTGCATCTTTGCGGTTACGCGCCAATTCAAATTTTTAACATACTGAAAATTTTTAATATAACCAAAAGATTCGTTTATCGTACCTACCATCAAACGATACAATGAAGACTCTAGTGTAGATGACAGGTCAAGAAGTGGTCGCCCTCGGTCTGTTAGGACTCCAGCAGTGATAAAAGCTGTGAAGGCGCGAATTCAAAGAAATCCCAAACGTAAGCAGAAACTGTTGGCCCTTCAGATGGGGTTAAGCAGAACCACGGTGAAAAGGGTGTTAAATGAAGACTTAGGGCTTCGGGCATATCGAAGAAAAACAGGACATCGTTTGAATGCTCGTCTAATGGACCTGAGACTGAAGAGATGCCGCGCTTTGTTGAAGCGGTACGCGGGAAAAAAATATCGGGAAATTCTTTTTTCGGATGAAAAAATTTTTACCGTAGAAGAGAGCTACAACAAACAAAATGATAAGGTGTACGCACACAGTAGTGAAGAAGCGAGCAACCGTATTCCGCGTGTCCAACGAGGTCATTTTCCATCCTCGCTCATGGTATGGTTGGGAGTTTCTTATTGGGGCTTAACAGAGGTACATTTTTGTGAGAAAGGTGTAAAAACGAATGCAGTTGTGTATCAAAATACAGTCCTGACGAACCTTGTGGAACCTGTTTCTCATACCATGTTCAATAACAGGCACTGGGTATTCCAACAAGATTCGGCGCCAGCTCATAGAGCGAAGAGCACACAAGACTGGCTGGCGGCGCGTGAAATCGACTTCATCCGGCACGAAGACTGGCCCTCCTCCAGTCCAGATTTGAATCCGTTAGATTACAAGATATGGCAACACTTGGAGGAAAAGGCGTGCTCAAAGCCTCATCCCAATTTGGAGTCACTCAAGACATCCTTGATTAAGGCAGCCGCCGATATTGACATGGACCTCGTTCGTGCTGCGATAGACGACTGGCCGCGCAGATTGAAGGCCTGTATTTAAAATCACGGAGGTCATTTTGAATAAACTTTAGTGTCATAAGAATCTATGTTTTGTTAAGTTCATTTTGGTATATGAATGGTTACATAATGAATAAACTTGTTTCAATTATTTTACATTAAACATGTGACAGAATTTATGACCTGACTAGGTATATATAGCCATGACATTGTAGTTTAATTAGTAGTAGACCGAGGCTATCTTTTTCTCTTGTCAAGAAGGTACACCGTAGAGACTAGACACATACCCAATTGCCTTGCCTAAAATCAATTTATTGTAAATGTTCCACGCGACGGTAATAGAAACGCTGTGTGTTTGTCAACGTGACCTAATTAAGAATTTATTCACGCGAATTCACCACCTCAATTATTTCAGATATGGTGTTTAATTTGCAAAGGACTAGATCCATCGTGTTTTTATAACACTACAACAACTTCAAGACCTAGCACATCACCGTCTTCCTCGATACCGTCCACCAGCTTGCAACCTGTCACTACAACAAAAACAACAACAAAAACAACAACATCAGCAACAACAATAGCAGCTTCAACGACACCCAATCTAGCGTCTTCCTCATCAGCATCACGTCCAAAATCTACTGTAGTTGAAGACACTACTGTAGCAGAATAGAATAGAATCTCTGGTTACCGTTTTATAGAATATTAAAACTCATTTTCCTTGACGGTGTAGAATATTCAAAACTGTTTATTTGTTAATTAAAAAAGAATTTGTTACAAGTATTTTACAAGCTTTTACTAGGGCACGATTTGTTTTTTAATATCTTTAAACGTAACCCTCAATTTCGAAAACATTCTTTACAAATACCCTGAGGCACGCATTCTAGGTTCGTTTAAAGTAATGGCTAATATTATAATTACATTACAAAGACTTGTCTATCTATTCAATTTTATTATGGTATTTTGTTCCATCCAAAAGTGGCAGACTATATTCATTTACTAGGTAGATAAATTTCGTTAAGGCTCTTTTGTATTATGAAATTTTCTCTCCGCTTTTATATTTTAATAAAATAATTGAAAGTAATATTATTTATATTATTACATAGCATGGACATGGACACTTGGCGTGACAACAACAGCTTGGAGCCACAGGCTCTTCTCCTCGATATAAAAATATATTGGTCTCATACCATATTGTGAGTCCGCTCGGAGATAGGTATCACCGGCCTGACCATATGATACCGCGAAGGAGTCATGCGTTCCGGTTTGCGAAATAGGTCAGCCATCAAACAATAGTATTGAGACTTCAGACTTAAAATCTCAAGATTGGTGGTGGTATTGACGTTGTAACAGCTTCCTTACATGACGCCCTACCACCATTGACAAAGGTATAGTTAAATATGGTTAATAGTAATAGCATGCAAAGGAAGGATATAGAGGAAGAGATAGTCCTAAGTAGAAATGGATGGATTGCGTGAAAGACGATATGGGTAAGAAGGGAGTGAGCGAAGAAATGATATATGATAGAAGAGTATGGAAGGAGAAAACATGTTGCGCCGACCCCAGGTAACTGGGAGTAGGGCAGGATAATGATGATGATGAGTAATAGCATGCAAAACCAAAACATGAAAAACGAACATTTGTTATCATTAAAAGCCTACAGACTTCCACTGCTAACCTAAGGCTTGCAACAATATCTGCGTAATCCGAATGAATAAAAATGTGAAATGAATACGATCCATCGATTATCTTAATAAAAGCCCAACATCTTTTAATCTTAGAAATGATGTTTCTCGCTTCTCAAACTTTACTCAAAGACGAAAAAATTGATAAACCCCAAAAAACAGGAAACGTTCTTCTTGAGCGCAAGATAAATAAGACGTACCTAATTTAAACTTCAACAATGAGCTCAGCTTGTTTAGATAATATAAATTTAATATAGCTCGGCTAGCGTTAAGTTACAACAAGACAAAGTTAGAAACACAAACATTTATTGATAGCTCTGTTTGTATCCGTTATAATCTTACCAAATAATTATACACGTTTATACCGCGCTATTTAGTAATAATGATGTTATTATAAAGTAAATATGCAGATTGCAGTGCTAAAAAAATCGAACTCTCCCCACCTCACAAATGTTCTTTGATCCAATCAATCATAATCTCTATTTGTAAATTACCTAGGAACTTGGCATATAGCATTGTGTTTAGTGTACATTTGAAAAAACACTATTTATAGATAAATATTAAGTCGGAAAACAAACAAATGAATATCTGTATGCTTGTATTCGAGTTATTTATTTATGGTTTATTGGTAGTGGTTTTGTCTAAGTGCCATAGACACATGGCAAGTAAAATGCGATGATTTTTAACAAGTCGTTGTTTTCCAAGCACAAGGCAGATACTTTTTTTTTCAACTAAGAACAAATTCAAATTGTGAATGCGACTTGAAATTTTCTAAAGCATTAGAATATAATGTTAGCTTATAACGTTTCATAATGAAGCGCCAAATACCCAAGCCTTTATCTGCAACGTCGGTGGCATGACCGCGATTTTGCATAATAAATCCTCTAAAGTTCAACTCTGACATGAATGAAGTACAACACCCCTCGACGTGAGAGAGAACAGGGAATTAATTTAATTTTTGCAAACGAGGTGAGACTTAATTATGTTAACTTTAAAAACCAAATTCATTTGTTGGGAATTTGCGGTTTAAGAGCATGTTTTTACACGACTAACAAAGGAAAAGTGTAATGTTTTTCAACCGTGAACATACATGTGTGTCATTTTGACACTTCGACGATAAGCAGCGGCTTTGGCTCTAGCCGTGGCATTTCTGAAGTCCATGGGCGACGGTAACCACTCACCATCAAGTATAGGGTAAGGCCATATGCTCGGCTGCCTTCAAGGGCAATAAAAACAAAAATTTTTTTCACCAAATAATCAACTGTGAGAATTTTTTTACGGACCAAGTGGGTAAAAATGCTAGTGTTAATGGTGTATTAATCAAATTGATCGGAAGGTTTCCTCTTACCACAAAAAATACTAGGAGACTAACTATTAAGATTAAGGATTTGGTGTCAGACAATCTTAGCTTTGATTGTCTGTCTGATAATAAATAAGGACCCCATGTCTTTTTTTTACTTTTTTTTTAAATAATGCATTACAGGTGGCCCTCTGGCCTCTGGCCTTTCCAGTTTCACCAGGACAGGTGGGTGAGCACGGGCTCAGCCGGGAGGGGTGGGATTTGCTAACAGCTGCCCGAACGCCTCCAAAGGAGACCTAATAACTCAAGAGCAACTGCTTCGCGAGTGAATCTACTACCAGATCGGAATCGCGACCCGCTGAGAAGATTCTGATCCCGCGAGAAACTCAACGGGCTGATACATGGGTTAGGTTGCACGTCGAACTCTTTGCCGAGTTCGACGAGTACAGTTACCGGGGTCCGTAAGCCTGCTCCTAGCGTTAGAGCTGAAGGCATCTAATGCAAGGGTTATTGGATCTGATGGATCCGTAAGGGCGTGTCTAGGGCGTCGACGCTGACTGGCTCCTGCGTGATAAGGATTCAGGGAATAGTCAGCGACGGCAACAATAAGGCGATGATCACGATAGCCCCATCTCTTATCATCTCTTAAACTGAAGACATAAATTACAACTTCTTGAAGAATACGTGGTTTGCGGTAGGCAGCGGCTTGGCTCTGCCCCTGGCATTGCTGAAGTCCATGGGCGACGGAAACCACTCACCATCAGGTGGGGCGTGCACTCGTCTGCCTACAAGGGCAATAAAAAATAATAATCGTTCATTATTAACGTTATTGAGATTAGATTTCGCGATGAATCAGTAGCATCGAGTTACAAAAATCATTACCTGATCAGGTTTGGGTGTTGGGTTCGACGTTGCGTCGTTTTGTACACTACCTTTGTATACGTGATTCCATCAGGAAGCAGACTGACTCGGTGCAATAATTAGAACTCCTGACCGCTGAATCGAGGGTCGAGGGTTCAATTTCCACATCGGGCAAACACTCGTCTGATGATCAGGGTTATTTGCTCTTTGTCATAGCTTTTCTGAAATTCTGAATCTGAATGTGTGTATATATTTTAAAGTATCAATTTTTTTTTTTTATTGGCGGCAGGGCGTGGTCTTGCGTCGCCCGTGTAGATACCATCACTCCGCCTTTTCTTCTGTGACACAGTAATGCTTTTCGGTTTGAAAGGTGCAGCCGTTGTCCAACTGAGACAGAACGCATAGCTCAAGGTAGCTGGCGGATTTACATTTGTTGATATCAATCGCCTCCGGCAATCGCTTAACATTAGATGGGCCGTGAGCTAGTCCACCCATCTAAGCAATAAAAAATCAGGTAATTATTATTTTAAGATCGCGCGGGTCTACTCATTACGATAATGAACCAATGTTCCGGCTCGAAGGCCCCACGAGTCTTTCAACACAATCTTTGACACAACAACAACAGTCTTTCAGAATTGAGGCTATCTTATATCAGGTTCACCTAACTAGCTCGTTCACTCGTCTAGAAAAACGGCTACCTTTGAACAGACTTTTACTGTGTAAACTTTTTTCCTTTTTTTTTATTGCCTCTGTAGGCAGACGAGCATACGGCGCACCTTATGGTGAGTGGTTACCGTCACTCCTGGACATCAGCAATGCCAGGAACAGAGCCGCTGTCTATCGCTAATTAATTATATTTTTATTGCTTTGATGGGTGGACGAGCTCACAGCCCACTTGGTGTTAAGTGGTTACTGGAGCCCATAGACGTCCACAACGTAAATGCGCCACCCACTTTGAGATATAAGTTCTAAGGTCTCAAGATTGGTTACAACGGCTGCCCCACCCTTCAAACCGAAACGCATTACTGCTTCACGGCAAAAAGAGGCTTGGTGGTGGTATCCACCCGCGCGGACTCACAAGAGGTCCTGCCACCAGTAAATAATTAACATAAAATTATAATAAAACATTAAATAATTAACAACTCCTTCATCTTAATAAAAGGTGATTGTAATAGACCATCACATCTTTTCTATCCCATCATCGTCTTTTCATCTAATGGTCACCACAGCCAATATACTGTAGCTATAGAAATTTCAGGAAATAATACAACATAAATCTTAGGCACTGTTTACTTTGATTTCAAACAAACAAGTATACTATATTATGAGGAAGATCCGTTATTGCATCGTCGCCCGTCTAATGTTTGGTCTTCCCGGAGTTGGATTTACCTTTCTGGAATAATGTTCTAAAATTACTAAAGCCTTTTTGTTTGCGTAATTACTGTACTAATGTATTGTATTATTATTATTTAACGGATGTCTTTGTTAGCCAACAATGACGCTGTCTTTTTTTTAATTCATGCCACAAGCCGGACAGGTGAAGGGGCAAAGGCGATCCTCCTACACAGTAGCGGATTAAAGGTCCAAAGCGCCCTAGGCAATCACTTTATCGGCGCCCCTGTACCGGCCATAAATGACCATCATAATACTATAAATTTTAACTAGTGGTTTTTGCAATTACGATGACGTTGTATCATCAAATCCTAGACTTTAGTAGACCAGGACCCTTGTACTTACGCTAATGCGCGAATAAAATACAAACAAACCCGTAATATTGCACAATACTAGTATATCGATGCTTGTGCAATATAATCTATCATACATTTAGATTATAGATCAGCATTTAGTTCTTAATCGTCAATATGTTATTTTCTTTATTTATTTAAAAGTCTGAGCTCACACGCCCCTAGGCACGTGCCTAGTTTGCCTTACGGATAATCCGCCTCTGCTCCTACAGGATTCTCGCTCCTAAAGGAACTTGCGATTTATGCTGGACTCGGAATTACTGATAACGATAGCCCTACCGTATCGCTTTTATACACCTGCACGGTCAGGTACCACCAGTCTGCGTATTTATGCATTTCAGTTTGTAGGGTCAGGAGTTATTATGAAGTCTATAAGTTTGGTAAGCACTTGACACTAAGCAGATGGTGAGCTAGTTCATCCATATATGCAATAAAAAGCCACTATTGCAGCTGGAAAACCTAAACAAAGTACTGCCTACCTCTTCAGGTTCATCTTCGAATTCGAAGTCCTTGGAGAAATCGAAGTTCTTAATCTGAGCTGGTAGAGGCCACTCCAGTTCGCCGATGTCATCAGTGACTTCCACATCGTCTGTCTTCGCGCCTTTGTTCTTCTGAGACTTCGAGCGCGCTAATAAGCAATAGAACCAGTAATTAATTAAAATTACAAACGTTATAGCAAAGAGCATTCTACATACACAGAATTGGTTCTTTACATGCTTCACGTTGGGCATAATGTTTTAGGTATTGTTGTATACGTATCTATAGTAGTATCGGAACACTAACTAAGAATAGAGCACATTTCTTACAACTTCTTAATAATTTATAATCTTATGTACAAAATTCAGGCTTTATTTTTAAATCTGTATTTGACAATTCTCTTTTTCTGAAATCGCTGTCACACCTTTATCTTATTGCAGTGTTTTCAATATCGATATCATGTTTATCATCCAACATAAATACATAAGGTATACTTTATATACAGTGTATCTAATTTGATTCTGAAGATCATCAAAATCACGTTTTTTTTTTTATTTTTTTATTGCCTACTCGTGCGGTCTCACAAGAGGTGCAACCACCAGCAATTACGCAAATTATAATTTTGCGGGATTTGATTTTTATTACACGATGTTATTCCTTCACCGTGGAAGTCAATCGTGAACAATTGTTAAGTACGTATTTCATTAGAAAAATTGGTACCCGCCTGCGGGATTCGAACACCGTTGCATCGCTATGTACGAATGCACCGGACGTCTTATCCTTTAGGCCACGACGACTTGTCTGATTGTTGGTCTTACATTCGTTTGCGCTGTAAAGTTTTCAATTCTCAGATATACATAATGATTTTCTTGAATGTATGTATGACGGTAGCGAATAAATTATTTTTCAGACATAAGCGTCATAAAGGTTACACAGTCACTTTATAAAATTAAAAAAGTATTCAATGAAACGTTAATGAAATAAATCAACAAACGTAGTCGGTTTTCTTTGAAACGATCCAAAGTTGGATCACACAACCCTGTTACTGAGTAAACAGGAAATTATAAGTACGTCTCCGTACAACAAAAGGTTCATTAATTTCGATGCGAGCTGAGCGAGTGCTATTGACAACACTAACTCGTATACAACAGGCCGAATGGATTGAACTGACAAGTAAATTTCATCAATGAAAGCGTCCTATCTGAACAAATGTGATTGAAATAAGAATATTTTTATCAATTAAAATAATTTATAGATTTCATAACAGTCTTGGTCTCATATCATAGTATTACAGATTCAGAATCTCTCAGGAATGAATATTTCTAAACTAGCGATGAGAGAAATAAAAGCCTTTATAACTGTACAAAAATTAATAGCTAATATACTCGTAGATTGCGAGCTATGAGTAAATTTTTGAATGTGACAAAAACTTTCTAAACATACAGAGTTAGAAGGGTTAGAATTAAAATTTAAAAGGGAAAGCAGAGTGTGCATACAATTAAATTTGTTGTAATTATTAACCTAGGAACTTTATTGCTCTGAGGTGTCACCACTGCACCAGCTGCGACGAGGACACGGCAGAGCATAGGTTCGTGTACCGCACTGTTTTCGCGGAGCAGTGCCGTGTGCTCGTCGTGAAGAAGAGCCGGACCTGTCGCTGGCGTGTCTCGACTTCTTCGAGTCCACCATATCGCAGAAAGAAGCGGCGGAATGGGAGAGGAAGAGCCCTTCTTCCCTATTGGCGTCGTGCCGCCACCTCCAAGCCGGAGCTTGGAGGACGTTGGTCCAGCCCCGGCCTTTGTGAGGAGGCGTTCCCCTCCCGGTAAAGATCACGGAGTGACTTGAGGGGGTCGTAGCTGTGGCAGAGCAACGCGGCGTTTTATCGCGTTTCAGGCCGGGTATTCTAGAACACCAGCGGAATCGCCATACCGCTGAGGCCAGCTTCGTCGGTCGTCGACTATCGCCTCGGCGACCTGTCAGTCGGGTATCTAAAGAATGGCACTGCAAGTCTGGTTATGGTATTGACCGCGGGAGCCCCTTTACTCTACCCGAGTTTTGACCCCGGGTGGATATCGAGCGTCGGGTGAGAAAGTGCAAGTGATGTAGTTTGGTGGGTAGCGCTCTAAATACATAATTGAGCCCGCGGTTCACGCCCAACATCTGAATGACCGCCGGCATGATAATATTGTCGCCTGCTTTAGTAAATATAACCAAAACATCGGCCAAATATAAAATTATATATATATAATATAAAACTCTTCAACAGCGAATAAACAAAACAACAGGTGCACTGAACTGTTCTATCTTTGTTTATTCATAATTTATCATAATATCAAAATAATCCCGCAAAAGGTTCACCAATTAATAAACATAACATTAAAACTCCTGGAGACACCAAAAAAGCCGAACAAAGAACGTTACGTTTCATAATAAAATTACGTCTGATAATATTAGATAAATAAGTACGAGGTTCGTGCTATTACAATGTCCCGAAAATATCTCGGAAGGCTTCCGAATATTCAAGGAATGTGTGTCGCTCACGCAAGGACCGTAACCAAATATCATGGGGCGTTTATTTAGAAGACATGTTAAATTCTCACGTACATAACTGTATTAATTTTGTTTGGACAGATGAACAGATGAGCTAACGGCCGAGGAATTGATTGAAAATCATAGCTCATCTAACTATTTTATACCTTTAAACGAGCAATTGTTGTATATTAATATATACCTATATAATCTGAATCTCTGAAAAGGCTCCAACGATTTTCATAAAATTTAGTATACGGGGGATTTCGGGGGCGATAAATCGATCTAGCTACGATTTATTTTCAAAAAATGAAATTTTCCACACTTATAGCGAATATAGAGGAGGAGCGTAGAACGATAATTGTTTTTTTTTATTATGCAAAAAAAATTACACACACTACCACGTATTTGACACACACATATATATACTCTATGGTTTAGTCACACAGCGTCACGTAGCGTATGGGTCACTGAGAATAGATTAAATATTTTTGTCCTTATTAATATTTGTCTATAGTGTAGTCTATAGTGGCGAAATCTGTGATTATAGAAGTAATAATAGTCTTTGACAATAGAATCATAATAGTGTACAAACACAGGATTTCAATTATGTATAATCGAATTTCGGCTACCGGGGGCCTTGTATTCTAATAGTCACTAGTAATAATAAAAAGTTAACGCAGAAATCTACCTTCAGAAATAAGGTCGGAGTTTCTAGACGTGACTGTCGCACCCATAAAATCGGACTGACAGAACTGAGCAAGACTTTGATATTAAAACCAGCGGACTAACTATCTGTCTAAGACTGAGACGTTCAAAAAATTCATGAGCAGACATGTAAACTAATTTTGATAACTCATCGAAACTGTCACTACCAAGAATTTATTATTGACTAGCTGACTCGGCAGGCTTCGTAGTGCCTCAATCGATAAATAAAAGACCTAAACTTTTATATAAAATAAACTTAAAACAAACAAAACGAATCCGTCCGACGGGGGACACGTCAAAGGGAAAACAAAATTGTTATTTTTATTTAATTCCGAGCATTTTCGTATTTATCTACCTTTTAAGCCTTCTCTGGACTTCCACAAATAATTCAAGACCAAAATTAGCCAAATCGGTTCAGCCGTTCTCGAGTTTTAGTGAGACTAACGAACAACAATTCATTTATATATATATTACACTACACTATAGATTACACTATATACTATAGGTATATACACACAGTATATGGTAGTATATAAGATCACGATCGGAAAATCATTCTAATCCACAGAGACTATCTGACAAAATATTTCAATTAACTATAACATATTTTTGCACTCCTGACTCCTGAGTACACGCCAAAAGCAATTCAGATAACATATTTTTCTAAGCCATTTTCCTTCCGCATATCCAATCCAAGATTACGGAAATGGCGGCATTCAATGCACGAACTTAATCTTTATATTTATAACTAGCTTTTGCCCGCGACTTCGTCCGCGTGGAATAGTTACTTTGGCATAAAGCTAACTTTTACCCGCCTCTTCATTTACGTAGAAAGTGAAAATAATTTTGAATAACAGAATGTGAACGAGCTATTTAAGGTACCAAAATCACGCTTTTTAACCGACTTCAAAAGAGGAGGCTATCAATTCGACCACCATTTCTTATCTATTTATGTTCACAGATTTCTCGAAAATGCTTGAACCGATTCTGATAATTGTTTTTTCTTTTTTTTTTTGTTCGAAAGTTTAGACTTCCCGAATGGTCCTGTAATCATCAAGATGATGAGTCTTAGCGTTATAGCCTATAGCCTTCGTCAATAAACGAGCTATCTAACCCTGAAAGAATTTATCAAATCGGACCAGTAGCTCCTGAGATTAGCGCGTTCAAACAAACAAATTCTTTAGCTTTATAATATTAGTATAGATAAGTATAGATTACTAGCTGACCCGGCAAACGTTGTTTTGCCATATTATGTAAGATTTCTAGGGAATTTCTAGTGTAGAACAAAATAATAACTTATTTTAAGTATATAAGGAAGTGGCAAATAAGTGAAAGTGGCATGTAGCGCTGTGAACGATGAGGAAATATAAAAATAACAAAACCTCATTCAACCACATAATGCCTCACTATAACAAAAAAAATATTGTCCAAAAAATAAAAAATAAATGCTAGGGCTGGATAATCCTTATCACTTAGGGGTATGAAAAACAGATAGTAGCCGATTCTTAAACCTACTGAACATGCATGTCAAATTTCATAAAAATAGGTCAAACCGTTTCAGAGGAGTATGGTAACTAACATTGTGACACGAGAATTTTATATATGATTATAAATTGTATCAAATAATTGTCATGAAAAACTTATGTAATACATTAACGAATTTCACAAAGAATTCCAATTTATTCAATTTATTCATAATCTCCTTTTTATCTGTTTTTTTTAGTATCTACCAATGATTTTTTATTCAACAGATATGTTATCTTCATAGTAACTGACTCTTCAAATCTGATCGCGCCATATAAATCTACATATCTACCGATATAGTGCACACACATGTTGACAAGTAGCATTAATGAAAAGTACAAAAGATGGGATAAGCGCGTGAGTAAAAAAGGTAGCTATAATTGGAACGATTGCTCTTGTTATATTATTATTGCATTTGTTTAGACGCGACTAAAGACGAAACGTCCCAATTGGCCTGTTTTAGAGTCATATCTGCTTCTTTTTACATATAAAATATCATTGGATCATTGGTATCTACAGTCAAGCTGCTATCAATAAAAATCAAATTAAGTACAAAATATCAATTTTTATCTTTATTAATGTCAAAATAGAAAACTAGAGATCTCGAAGTCTTGAGATATCGATTGTAATTGTGTTTCAATTAATGGGCGAAGGTTATTACAAAAAGAAAGTATTTCGAGAAATAGTGCTAATTGTACTTTAAACCTTTTATCTTCGATGTCTTTATCGTCTTGAAAGCTTACCAAAAAAAAGGCCAACGGAATTACACTACACAACAGGTATAGTAGGGAAGGGTCTGGGGTGTCTGGGGACTTATCTCAAAGGCGAAACGGAAATGTACTACGGCCCTCGCCCGGTGAATCTATGACCCCTCGAGGTCACTAGATTGGGTAGGAAAAGAACTACAATTGTGCTAACATAGGCGGAAGACAATTCTCATTTACCGAACCTGGTAAACTTCTTCATGACAATCATTTGACACAATTTATAATAATCATCTACTTATTAATACGTGAAGCAAAAACTTTGTACCCCTTTTCACGAAAATTGCGCGGACAGAGGATTATGAAACTTCCCACACTTATAGAGAACATAGAGAAGGATTGCAGAATTCAAATATTTTTTAAAAATTATGCATTAATAATATTGTGTACCAACATTAAATCAATAAAAAAAATCATCACACATACCTACCGTCTATTTGACACACACACATATTTAAACTTTTTGTTTATTGTCAAACTTTTGTTATTGCTTAAAGTCTGTGGTCAAATTGAGAATAGGTTAATTTTATCTTTAATAATAATATTATTTGTCTATATTGTTGTAGTATTGGCCAAATCTGTGATTATAGAAGTCTATTAGTCTTTGACAATACAAGGTTAATAATGTTCAAACTTATAAAATAATTTGTAATAAAGTGAATGCAGCTAAATCCGCGATTACAGATTGGAATTGCAGCAGGAAAATGTCTACGAAAAATATTTTTCTGAACTGCTTTTGGCGTGTACTCAACAGTGCAAAAGTAAATGCTTGACAATCTTTATGTTCAGTCTCGTAAACCAATAAAAAAACATCAGGCGACCCTAAAGTCTACCTGATGGTTATAATACAACCTAAAACAAGTTTAAACTTCCTTAGGGAAAAGCTTAACTTTGTCTTATTTGAATTCCAGCTGTGCAATAAAATAAAAACAACAATTTGCTACATATAATCGCACTACTTCCGGGAAGCTGTAATATTTTTGGGTTTGAAGAATAAATAGTTTATATACAGCGCAACTGATATTTCGACCTCATTTCTCAAGGCAGGTGTGGGCTTTCACGTTGTCACATCTGAGGGCTCCAGTGAAAACATCAAGACACAAGTGGCTGACTTATCTAGTGTAATAAAAAAAAAAATGTCTGTCTTATTTTCGAAGACAAGCCTTTTTGCACCATTTGAGTTTGTAAATCATAAAAAGAGACAAACCTATAGATCTTTGTATGTGTATATTTTATATATAGATTATATTTATAGATCTATGTATATACAAGATGTAGCCTGCGGGAGATTGAGAAACTTCTAAAGATTTTCATTTTAACAATGAATTTCCTACTTTATTTTTCACGGATAATTACTAAGACGACACGAAAACAATACCTGTCAATATGGATTTAAATTTTCACTCGGAATTTTCCGGGACCTTATCGCCTCACAATGCCTAACAAAAAACTCCGCGTACAAAAAAACATCACAACGATTTTTCTTCTGATTGGATTAAATCGTCTACTTAACTTCGAGGTTGAACTGACTCATGTCAATTTATGATCAAATACAATTTATTATTTGCATATGTTCGTAAAATCGGTTTAAGAAAATTTGAAATATACACTTAAGTTGTTTTACACTTACTACATGCAATTTTTAATTATAAACCATTCTTAGTATTTCATAAAGATCAAAAAGGAATAACTAACTGACAGGTAAAGTTAATAATTTATTGCTACATTGATAATGTAAGCATTTGAAATCGGTGTGTAAGTATTTGAAGACATGACAATTGTTTTACATTTGTTAGGATTATAGCTTTCTAAGATTCTGCACGATAATGCCTTGCTTTGTTGTAAAGCTAGATACAACTTTCTAATTAAAAACTTACTGCTAACTTTCCATAGACAATAATTAACCGGTAAAATCCTATTTAGAATGTGAAGAGAATTTGAAACATATTTTTTTAAGTTCTTTAGTTCGAAAGTCGATCAGCTGTTGTTTGAATAAGACGCCATTTTAATTATTTAATCTCTTCTCACCGGTATTACAGACACGACTACGATTTTCGCAGACAGCAGTATTTTCAGAGAATGATATCAGCATATTGTGAGCACTTGCCCGTCGTTACTTGTGATAGGGCGTAATCTGAGTCTACACGGATACGACACGCTCACGATGAGAAACGATAATTACGTTGAGGTTTTCATGAGCCCCGGTTATAATTTAAAATCATGACATTAAAAACAAAATTTTGTCGCTTGTAGCAAAATGCTCTAGGGCCCCGAAACTACGATACTTTATGACAAATATTTTTTTTGTATGGAAACTAGCGACATCTTGTAGTGGATGCCTCTAAACTTATATGTTAAAGATATATGGTAAAGTTATTGTACAACTAAATAAAAAAAATGTGTGCGTGTACTAGTGTACACACGTAAGAAGTGAAACTTCTTTATGGCCTTATTTTTCGAAAAATGATCTACATGCAACTTTCTAGAAATTGGTTAAATAAAGTTAAATTAGATAAAGTTTAAACAAAAGGATTTTATTATCATAGACATGAATACAAAAAAGTTAAATTAGATAAAGTTTAAACAAAAGGATTTTATTATCATAGACATGAATACAAAAAAAGATGGCGCGTAACGGAAAAATGTGACGCGTAACCGAAAAATGTGACGGTAAATTTTTTTCCAACGCCGATAAAGAAGTTTCACTTCAAAAATTAAAAAATCATACAAGCCTATATTTATTATACACAAATTGATTAAATTTTATCATTTTGTAGTTTCTGAAAATTTACAAAATCCTTCATTAAAAATAAAATATGGGAAAGGTAATATGTTACTGCCATCTACAGGAGCAATGAGAAAGTAATGGAAGCGAAGCCATCTAGTGGCCGACACCCGCAAACATTTTTGTTTAGTGCTTGAGTTGTTTATCTATAACTAATTTATGTATATTATCTATAAAATGCTCTAAGCCGCCTCATTGTAACATGACTTTACAATCATTAAAACTTTTCCTAATGGATTCCATACACAAAATAAATGGGATGTAAACCAATCATTATCACTTCACTAGATATTCATGAGAGTTTAATATTATTCATGAATGGATACGTATAAAATATACATGAACCATCACTAATCTATGTAGATTAAATTCAGTGGATTATTTGATTTCTTTAACAGGACCCCGTTAATTTTAATTTTGATTCTTCGGGCCTATAATAAAATGTTTAAATTAACAATAAAGCATGTGTGTTTTTTTTTATTTTTTTTATTGCCCTTATAGGCAGACGAGCATACGGCCGACCTGACGGTGAGTGCTTACCGTCGCCCATGGACTTCAGCAATGCCAGAGGCAGAGCCAAGCCGCTGCCTAGGTTGGTTCTACGTTCAGGCAACAACACAGCAAATGAACGAGATCGTCTATTGTATAAATATCTCATAATTTTGTTTTTAGAAGAAAAAAAAAGACATTTGCCGTTCACAGAACTCTCTAGAAGAATTTCCACTGTATGTGAATTCTATCTCATGCTCTCGCAGATTAAGTTCTATGTAAGTGTCTATAGCGTATTGTTTCGAATGGTATCCTCGAATTTCCGCTTCATCAAATACCAAATTACTAAAGTACTTTAACTCCATAAATTGTATAAGAAAGTATGAGATTTTTTCATTGATTTTTAGTCTACCTCGACGAAGCCAAACTAAGAAATGATAGTAAAAATAACCAGTCTTTCTTAGCCTTCGCCGTAATATATTAAATATTATATTCTTAATGTGACGTCAAAACGCATTACCGTTAGGCGGAAGGAACACAACCACATACTGACTCGCGCAAACATTTTCCGTATAATTGATTTGATTGAGTTTAGAACGAGAGAAAATTGTTTTAGTTGAAGTCAAATAAGATTAACGGTACGGAAGATACGCATATAGAAAATTTTAGAGACGATAAACTTTCTGGTATATAATGTTACTGTTCAATTGTAAAGCGCGATATTGGAATTTAGAATAAAATTAAAACTTTTTTCAAAAGAAGGTTTATTGTTACTATAACCTACATCAATAATTGAAAAAAAAGCAACTACGAGACACTATTTTCGTACATCTCAAACCATATATGTATAGTATGTATAAAACACCCACAATAATAACTTTTTATTAATAACTATAAATCTTAATAAAGACTTGGCAGCGTTATACGATAGGACACACGCTGTTCTCAACGAAGGATTAATAAAATCACAATATCTACATTATTATCTACCCTCACTGTGTTCTACCGACTGATGGCCCCATGATACACTGAGATGCTCGGCGGATCTTATCAGTGGGTCGCGATTCCGATCCAGTGCTAGATTCTGAGAAGCACTGCTCTTGCTAGGGCCAGTTTTGGCACATTCGCTCAGGTTGAGCCTCGTTTGCTCACCTACCAGTAACAGCTAAGTTGGAATAGTGCCTTAGGCTACCAGTGAATAAATAGCGAAAAAAAATCAGTTTGAGAGCATTTTAGTAACACAACCACATAGATACATTATTGATAAACACTATTGAAACAATAGTGGCTGCCTCATTAGGATTTAATAGTAGCGCTGCCCTGAATACTCTCATCGCTGCTCAGATTTATTCTGATCGAAGCCATTAACTTCGTTGTCAGAGAAATTTGCAATTAGAGTTCCTTGTGCGTATTATATTATTTATTACCCTTGACGAGCGAAACTAGTTTATCATCTTATAACTAATTCATCAGGTGCTATGAAAGCCATCCTCTTTGTGACATCAGGTCAAAGTTTCAATAGTATGTTGTAGCGCTTGTAACAAACACCCTTCCGATCAGAACGGATGATTGCTTCGCGCCCCATATTCTGAGCCTACTCAGTCCCGCCTAATTCTTCGAACCAGCACCGACTTCGGCTTTAGTAGGTGTGACAGCAATAGAAACTTGCGCCTCATTAATTTTAAAAGCGGGCGTTTCATTGTGATCTCTATATATCGGGTTAACCACTCAACTGTCCCACAGAAGTACCCGGAAGCCAGTGCGCCTGTGAGAGCAGTTTTTTTAAACAAAGTTATTTCACGTCGTCGCGTGGCAATCGCTGAAGATGGATTGTCTGTAGCTTGGTTTATCCAACATTTAATCCCCGGTATATCGAAAACGGAATTAGCTTCGTCATGAAGCTTCAAAAGAAAATTTCCTTTAAGACTTACCAGCCTCTACGGAGAGCACAAGAAACACAGCGAACAATACAAAAATCGCTTTCATTTTGTTTTTTTTTTCAACTCACTAATGTACAAAATAAAAGAACACCAGGTATTTATATACTATTTTTTGCAAATGTAGCATAAAATTCTAGATAAGAACACTGCAATTTTGTAGTAATTTCAGTATCTAGACCAAATAAGGCTAATGATAGATAATTCGAGTGGTTTTCACTGATACTGCGATAATTATGAAATACGTTGATGTTATTTACGATTTTTTTTATGTAATATTGTTTTAGACCAACGATCCTCAAAGTGGTGGTTTTTCAGGGTTCGTTATGAGTAACTAAACATTGTTGAACTTTTACTTTTATTTAATTGATTTTATGCGTACTTACTTTTTTTTTTAATCTGGAGGAGAAACTGTCAAGTTCACTAATTGAACCAACAGCGAAATTTTTAATTTGGTAAGACTAAAAGCTGATATAGTATTTTAAAAGTAATTTAGTTATGGGTGTCTAACGTATTGTAGTTAATTTTGAAATGAAAGCATCTTGCCCAAAATAGCAGTTTGGGATTCCGTGATTGAGATGAGCAACCACTGCTGAGATCATGACGCCCCTAAAGTTAGCTCGTTGCTGAAGAACCTACTGCCAACCCTGACATCTCTTTATCGTAGAAAGCTCATTCCACCCATCGAGGTGGGATGCAGAGAAGTATTATGGAACCTATCCCTAGGAGCTTACTATACGCTCTTATAGTACGCATCTCATTGTGAAAGTCATTTGTACCCCAGTACTAGATTGGAACCAGTATCATATGGGAGACATATGATTTCTAAAAGCTGTAATTATTCATTTTTCAACGCTTACCTTACTATCTACTTACAAATTACCTTTTAAATTGATCAAAGAAAAAATGCCAAACTTTTTTAACATTACATTTTTGCTTGCATGCTCCGCCTAAGTGGAGTAATCTAAAATAACTTTTCTTAGCCGCGTTTCGTTGTAACATAATAAGTGCAAGCCCACATTCGGCACATCACAACTTCACCCCATTACCTTGAAACAAATACTTGGAGCATAATAAAAAACAAAGCCCTCGTATGTGAGCAGTCCGCGACTCGTCCACTTGACGCCTTCACCCCAATTTCGGCTGTCTGAATCGTGTTGACACACAACTCAAACGCACGAATCGTCAAAGGGCGAAACTAACGAAGTTCAAACAAAAGGGTCACAGATAGTTATGGCCTACCTTCGCTTACCGCGGGACTTGTTCATATTAACGACCAAGGCTTAGAAAATTATTTGATACCTAGACATAAATATAGAAATGTCAATTCTCAAAAAATATACATATCTCAAAGATCAGAAGCGTGGCTTTGAGATTAAAAAGGTCCGTAGACAGCGCTTACCATACCTTACCATAGCTTACTAGACTCTCTCTACGATTTACGAATTGTGATTCACTCCTGTTTTGAAATAATGAAATAATCATAGGCCAGCTAGCATAGCTAATGTTCCTCGATGACATCATAATAGCCGGTTATCGCCGCGTATGGTTATGGGAATTACTAGGCGAAAAGTCAAACCAGCTGCCCTTCGTTGAGGACTGTCTTCAAATCGCCGTACAAGCAAAACAAAAGGAACTTCGATTTGGGTGTAAAAAATACCAACATATCCTTGGTACCAAAAAAGTTTACGCTTTGACATTGTTCCAGAAATTTGGTGCACTAATAAAAGACTGCAGACAATGTAACTATTTCTGTAAATTGTCCATGAAGCAAAGATAAACCACATATCCATCTTGATAAATCAATTTACTTTAAGCAATTCGAAACTTTAACTGTAATGATATAAAGACGTTTATCCCAACACGACAATTCTTCACGGTAACCACAAAGCTCGTGATGAATGAGAACGGGTCAGTTATTTATCGTTACAATTTCGTCTAATTAACTTGTCGCTAAATCTCTTACTACTCGATTACTTGTGTGGAAATTTCCAGAAAAATTGATGTTAATTGGCCTTCATATCTCACAGTGGAGCTGATATAAGTTATTACAAGTATACGTGGCTACTATACTTAGTCTGGCCATAAATACTGTTACAAAGGTTAACAAAAAAATTCTATGGCAAATAACATTTATTACTTTTACAGTGTGTTAGTTTAATACAAAAATATAGAACAATTTAAAGTATAAAAAGCTTATTCGAAGTGGTCTCCATTGGCTGAAATACAGTCCTTTAAACGTTGAGGCCAGCTATCAATAGAAGCACGCACTCTTTCCATGGGAATTTTTTTCACTGCCAATCGTACGGATTGTTTTAGGGACTCCAAATTATCATGGCGTTTGGAGCAAGCCGTACTTTCTAAAACTGACCACAAATCATAATCCAGCGGATTAAGATCGGGACTAGACGACGGCCAGTCTTCAGCTCTGATGAAGTCCGAAACGTTCGTTTCCAACCAAGACTGCGTAGACCGAGCTTTATGACCTGGCGCCGAGTCTTGCTGGAAGAACCATTCTTGATTATTGAACATGGTGTTGTTAAGGGGCTTCACTACCTTTTCAAGAACGGTATCTTGATATACTTGTGCCGATGTTTTGATACCTTTTTCACAAAAGTATGGCTCAGTCACTCCTTCATAGCTAATACCCCACCAAACCATCACTGAAGTCGGATAGTGCCCACGTTGCACTCTGTCGATTAATTTAGAAGCTTCCTTAGAGCTTTGAGCATAAATACGGTCATTTTATTTGTTAAAATGTTGCTCAATTGTAAAAATTTCCTCATCCGTAAATAAAAATTTTCTATGACCTCCCTTTGCGTACCGCTTCAGTAGTTGTTTCGATTTTACCACCCTATTCTCTTTTAAATTATCAGTTAAGAAATGACCAGTACGTCTCTTATAGGCTGCAAGTACTAAGTCATCTTTTAAAATACGCGACATGGTTCTAGGTGCTATCTTCATCTCCCGAGATAAAATCTTTTGCTTTCGGACAGGATTTCTTCGAATTCTTTCCCTTACTGCTTTGACCACCTTTTTCGTACGAGGACTACGTAGACGGCCAGATCTTTTTCAGTCACAAACAGAGGAGATCTCATTGCACCTATTAATAGCCTGGTACACAAACATTTTACTAATACCAAGCGTATGGAGAGTTTTAAAAATTGCATTTGACTCCATACCTACTTTGTGTAATGCAATCACAGCGAACCGGTTCTCTTTATCACCCCACTCCATTTTAATATCGCAAAATATTGTTTAATGTATTGGCGCCAAAATGAGAAAACTCAATGAGCAATCATATAAAAATGACAGATTCCAAATTCAAATGTAATATTTAGTTTATTTTTAATTGTAACAGTATTTATGGCCAGAATAAGTCTTATTTATATTATTATTATATTCAGTGCTACCACCCACTTAAAAACTACTTTTTTAATTGCTAGGGTGACACTGCTCGGGGAAAGATCCTTCTTTGTCGCGGTCGAGGGCGCCAAATCGTCGGTGCGCCCAGTCACGGCCGGAGTTCCTCAGGGAAGCGTCCTGGCTCTCCTCTACGCTCTCTATACCAACGACATCCCCACTCTCGAGGGAAACCTCCGAGCGTGGGAAGCCGACGTGAAGTTAGCGGTATTTGCCGACGACAGCGCCTACTTCGCATCATCCAACTTCCCCTCTGCCTCCATTTCGAGGATGCAAAGGTCATTGGACCTAATGCCCCAGTGGCTGGACCTCATCCCGCAGCGTATGCGCTGCAGGCCCAGCAAAATCTGGCTCTTCGCGGGATAGGAAGAGCAGGCCGTTACGTCAGAAATAACGTAATAGCCTGGGATCTTGATGTGGAGTCGCTTGAGGAGTTCATCCGGAAGCTAACTCGTAATATTTACGAGCGAGCTGACGGTGGACCCCACGAGCATCTCCACAATATAGGTACCTTGCACGCTAGGCCACCTGATGGTCGGGTGCTACCAAGGGAGCTACTGGAACCCCCTGCTATGGCAAGATATTCTGCTTAACTGGAGTGATATGGGAGTGCTCATAATGAGTGTCCCCATGGGACTGAGCTGTCCACTCTCGTCATTCCCCCCACATTGTTGGGGTGCCCCCTATGGGAGCGCAGCTCCCACCCCCGTGGGTGGACCACTCCCCCGTTAGGGCAGTGTTTTTACAATGACGGTCCCTCCCCGCTCCAGTCTTCCCCTTCTGGGGAGCGGGTGAGCGTCAAAATCAAGTGCCGCGGCTCCTCCTCTGGTTTGTAGAGGTGGGGCCGGTGGCGGGCCCTTCGTGCCGACTGTTGTCTCTGTTTGTATGGTATATAGTAGTTTTAGTTAGTTTGTAGTAAGTTTGTAGTTAGTGTTAAAAGAAAAAAAAATTCAAGCAGAGGACAGCATGACGCCGGGTGGACCTTGCTGCCGGGCGTTATCCCTTGCTCTATTCAAGCCTTTGTATTATATATAGGTATATTATCTATATATCATGTCGATGCGAGTGTGCCGAGCACGCTCGAACAATGACAGAAGGAAAAGAAGAAGAAGATTTTACGGGTTTGATTTCTATTACACGATGTTATTCTTTCATCGGGAAAATTAAAATTAGATACATATGTACCAAATAAAATTAATATCATTGTAAATGCCTGCATGCTTACAAGGCTAAGCGGCAGAACCGTTTTTTTTTAAATTCGGTATGCAAAAAGTAAAAGAAAAGTCGTGATTTATATTTTCTAATTGAACTCTTCCACGGTCCACTTTTAAAAAAAAGCTTTTGGCTTTTAATCGTGTGCTTATTTAATAATTTCTTAAACAGATGATTTTACGGCTCATAATTTAAAAAAAAAAATACATGACAATATGAATGCAAAGTCACTCTGTGGCGCAATAGTTAACGGCTCGGACTGATGCGCCGAGGGTCGTGGGTTCGATTCGTTCGTGGGTTAAATATATTTAAATAAGAATGTATGTCAGTCTCTGGTACCCTGGTCTCTGGTAACACAGAGAATCCTAATTTGGGGCCAGATGACTGTGCGTGATCTGTCTGTCTGATTATTTATTGCTTAGATGGATGGACGAGCTCGCAGCCCACCTGGTGTTAAGTGGTTACTGGAGCCCATAGACATCTACAACGTAAATGCGCCACCCACCTTGAAATATAAGTTCTAGGGCCTCAGTATAGATACATCGGCTGCCCCACCCTTCAAACCGAAACGCATTACTGCTTCACGGTAGAAATAGGCAGGGTGGTGGTACCTACCCGTGCGGACTCACAAGAAGTCCTACCACCAGTAAGAATTATTTAGAATTATTCAGAATGATCAGAGAAAAACAATTCACTGCAGAAATTTAAATGATCAACTCTAAGTCTAAGTTTTTCCTTTTGAACGATCATCCCATTGTGACGACTCGCAAATCCATTGTTGAATAATGTAATCCCAAGGATTTAAGAATGATACAGTTTTTATTTATTTCGATTCGAAATCACCTTTTTGTTTGTGCGGCACTGATCGCTCGCCAATTGTTTTGAGCCTTTCGCTTTTGTGGACGTGCTAAATATTCAAATTCAACCCAGAGCTCTACGTATGCGGCGATCTGGAAAACCGTAATATAAATCGGGGTTTTAACATTTTTTCATTCAACTTAACATTTCGAATGTGAAAATTTTGAATGTTTATTCAGATAACTATTGGTTTGACATTATGGGTTTTTTTTATAAATGAAATTCCTCTAAAATGTAGAGGGGGACGAGGTCGACCGAAGAAGACATAGCCGGACTGTATGAATGACGATATAAGAAAGAGAGGAGTGAGTGTCGAGATGACGGCCGATAGAAGAGAATGGAAGAGAAAAATTTGCTGTGCAGACCGTACCTAGTGGGACTAACAAATTGATCATGATAAGCAATAAATAGCATTAAAGTTTTAATATGTCTGTCTTTACGTCGGTAGACGATAATATGGCTTACCCAATGTGGTTTCCGGAGCCTACCACAACGTAAACTTTGCCTGAATACACATTTCGAAACATGAATTCCAAGTCTCGGAATACATGTGCCACGGTCTCAGTACACCTCAATGCCGATATGATGTAGGTTTGTGTCATTCACCAATTGAAATCTTATACCTTTAAATGAGCAATTCTTGTATATTAATATATATGTATATAATCTGAATCTCGGAAACGGCTCCAACGATTTTCAAAAAATTTAGCATACAGGGGATTTCGGGGCAATAAATCGATCTAGATACGATTTATTTTCAGAAAATGTTGTTTTATTCGTGTTTTCAATAATCAACTCTTCCCGACATCTATTGGCGAATAATAATACTATTTTTCTCTATTGAGGGCAACTAACCGCTTTAAAGACACAACAAGATGGCGTTATCAAAAAAAAAACCGAGCAAAGCTCGGCCATCGTCTAGTACTCTTTATAAGAATAACTTACAAAATATTTTACTTTATACTTCCTTTGTTACAAGCGAAAGTTCTATCCAGCACATTTTCATCTTGAGCCTACTAACAATATTGTGTAATTGCTGACCTGAATGTTTCATTTAAACGTCAAACTTTAACAAAAGTATAAAAGCAAAAAGCTTTTATTCGAAGAAAAAAAAACCGTAGTAGATGCTTTAGATTGTCGTGACATTACCACCGGAATTCGAAAGCAGTTTCATAATTGAGCGGAATCGGCAAGAAATTCAGAGCAATCTTTTCCGAAATACATATTAATATTATATTTTGTCTCGTAAAATTTAATGCGTTATACCTATTGTAATAAAGATGACTTCAAGTAGAACAAAAAGGCCGGTGTTATCAAGCTGTTCATGTTTTTTTTTATTTTTATTGCTTAGATGGGTGGACGATCTCACAGCCCACCTGGTGTTAAGTGGTTACTGGAGCCCATAGACATCTACGACGTAAATGCGCCACCCACCTTGAGATATAATTTCTAAGGTCTCAGTATAGTTACAACGGCTGCCCTACCCTTCAAACCGAAACGCATTACTGCTTCACGGCAGAAATAGGCAGGTTGATGGTACCTACCCGCGCGGACTCACAAGAGGTCCTACCACCAGTAAGAAAGGTAGGGCCCTAAAACATCCTCGCACCCGCGGTCTGCTACCACCATCTGCAGATTGTTAAGTCCCAAATACGCCGCGTGCTCCCTAGTCGCAGACATCTCGTATGAGGTTCGGACTCTGACAGAAAAAAAAAAGGTTTTTCATACAAAGTGTGCAGTCGAAGCCGTTGGTGAAAAAAAAAACTCTCGAAACCATTTTATGTGTCTGGCTGAAAAGTATCTTGTGTCTTTTTCGTTCGTCCATATTGTGTCCTAACCCTGAAAAAGTGTAAGGAAAACTTCATGATTATCGTTTGAGTTTTAAGACGTGAAAACGTAACAAACGAACAAACTAACTTTCGTTATAAACTATTAGTATGGATTATTAAAGTAAAACTTTTATTACATCGTCTCAAACTTTTTCGTCTGTGTGTTGCATGTCGCGTGACGGTCGGCCGCGGAGTAGGGATAAAGTGAATGGCGCTCGTCAGAGCAGCCAAGGCCAATATGGCGGTGCCTATAGTTACTCATTTGTTAAATGTCTATAATGTGAAAAAAAGTTTCACTTTCACAGAGGTTTCATAAAACCACACAATCCTTTTTTTGATTGCAATGAGCAGCGAAGACACTACAGTGCGAAATCTCAAAGATTTTCCGACAACTGTTCGAAATGTGGAAGCCCACAAAAAACTGCTTAGCTACAAATTCGGAACAAACAAAAACGTCGGCGGGTCGTTTTCACAGACGTATCAAATCTCATTTAGGAAGGACTCGCGAGAGCTAATCTTCATTAAGGCGTCTCCACAGTTTCATTAGCCGGTGCTAATGTTAGACAATTTCCACGTTGCGTATTTTATTTTGAACAGCGCTGGCTTAAGGTGCGCAGTAACTAATAAAATTTGAAAGTTAATAAAATGTAAATAAACTCTGTCGCAATACGTCAGTTGAGATATTTGTTTCTTACCGCAACTAAATAATTCTGTTTGATGTATGCCTTAAGAAAATGAAAGTACGCTTCATAATTTCGTCATGTTTATTGCACGAGAAATAATTTATGGTTCATATAGAACCGAACAGCTTAGGAATGCATCAGAAAACAAACACTCGTTTGCCCCAAAAAAAAAAAAAAATGTGCAGAAAATATTCTATGGATGCCACTGTTAAAATCTTGCGGGAAGATCAAGAAACAAGCAATTTGATATTTCGTTCAATTACGGAAACAACATGACCAAACTACATTACCATCGCTCAAAACCTTAAAAATGTTTTTCTATGTCTTATAATAAATCATCCATGTATTATCCGTTACTTGAAGTTGTCGTGGCCTGAAAGATAAAACACGCGATGTACCTACTCATATCGACCGATGTGACTAGGCTTGGAATCAAAATTCCGCAGACGGGTATCAAATTTTCTAATGGAAACCACTTCCTTTATGAAGGAACATAAAAAACATCTACACTAAAATATAAATCTACAGTGGTTTTTACGGATGTTCCGTTATAACTACTGAACCATGCATCCGATTGACTTGAAACTTGGTATTATCGATGTAGAAAATACATGTACTTAATGGATAGGCCAATATTTATATAAGTGTTGGACTCCCTAATAATAATGACAATAAATAATAATGTTAATTTTAAATGCCCAGCGAAGCGGCCGATTACGGCTAGTCATGTATTAAAAACTAAACCCGCGAAACTAATAAATTCGTATAATAAGAAGTAGGGCATATATTCATATGGTACACAAAGGCACCACCATCCCTCCTTTTTGTATCCCATTCATCGGTGTATTAAGGGTAAGGCAGCCGTATTGTATTAAGTTTTTAGCCTCATATCCATACGGATCATGATATTGACGTTGTGATATCTGGCATCTTTGACATAACACCCGATGGGTCATAAAATGGCCCCCCTCCCCACCAAGCGTAATAAAAAAAACATACAACAATGTATGCTATGACATGTCCTCCTTCGCTATGAAATATCTTTATTCAAACGAGGCTTGAGAACTTAACGGTAGGCAGCGGCTTGACTCTGCCCCTGGAATTGCTAAAGTCCATGGGCGACGGTAACCACTCACCATCAGGTGGGCCGTATGCTCATCTGCCTACAAGGGCAATAAAAAAAAGTATGTACGTACCAGACAAGTAATAAAATCGAATACCAAATATATCTAACTATGATTTTGACCAATCAAGTCTGATAGTAGTCAGGCTTAGTAGCTTTAACATCTTCGGGTACCAACCCCACTTTTTTTTTTATTGCTTAGGTGGGTGGACGAGCTCACAGCCCACCTGGTGTTAAGTGGTTACTGGAGCCCATAGACATCCACAACGTAAATGTGCCACCCATCTTGAGATATAAGTTCTAAGGTCTCAAGTATAATTACAGCGGCTGCCCCACCCTTCAAAACGAAACGCATTACTGCTTCACGGCAGAAATAGGTAGGGTGGTGGTACCTACCCGCGCGGACTCACAAGAGGTCCTACCACCAGTAAAGTCCTACCACATATCCCGCACGTCCCGCTTGTATTTCAACAAAGCGATCACTATTACTTCAATATTTATCTGTCGATAAGCTTAATATAGTTTTATAGGTGTAAGAATAGTAACATTAATGAAATTATCTGCCGTAATACCTGCCCAGCTCACGGTACTAACATCTAATAAGTTAAAGATCTAATTACGCTCGTTGCCTTCCAGATCTTCGGAGTCGACGTGATGTTAATGTCTGCGCATTATCCCATTATTGTACCTTATCCGTACCTTCAATATGTGCTTATTTAAACGTAAAACGTTATTTAAATATAGAAACGAAACTATAGTACAGCAAAACCTTATTCGAGGCCAGATGATCGTATGTGAATTGTCGCTGATTAATATTATTATTAATTTGAAAGCATTAAAACAGAAACCTACCCTTTTCACTTGATATTAACAACTAACGGGCCTAAAGATTTTGTAAGGTCATGTCATCTCGTCACAGACGTACACACCAGAATGCATAAATGTTTCGCGGCAAAAACAGGTCAACCGGAGGACAGATGACGGAGTTAAGAAAGTTTTAACTATGAATGTGGAAAGCTTTAGAGGAAGAGGTAGACCTAAGGAAAAATGGATGGATTGCGTGAAAGACGATATGTGTAAGAAGGGAATGAGCGAAGAATTGGTATACCTATGATAGAGGAGTATGGCAGGAGAAAACATTTTTTTTATTGCTTAGGTGTGTTGACGAACTCACGGTCTACCTGGTGCTAAGCGGCTGCTGAAGTCCATAGACATCTACAATGTAAATGCCGCCACGTATCTTGAGATACAAGTTCTAAGGTCTCAGTATAGTTACAACGGCTGCCCCACCCTTCAAACCGTAATGATGATGATGATGTTGCGCCGACCCCAGGTGGACTGGAAGAAGGGCAGGAGAATGATGATGACAAGTAAACGAGTTTAACTTTAAACTTAGGTACTTACTACTAGTAGCTATCGGATACTGTAGATAAGAAAAACGTAAATACCCACCTTGAGACATAAGTTTTAATTTTCAGTTCTATAGTACGACGGATACCCTGAGACATGAGTTCTAAGTCTTAAATCTATAATACAACTGCTGCCCCACCCTTCAGACCAACACACATTACTGTCCTCTGGCAAAAATGGGCAGAATGGTGGTACTTGGTGGTACTAACTACTACTAACTGGTGGTAGGATCTCTTGTGAGTCCGCGCGGGTAGGTACCACCGTCCTGCCTATTTCTGCCGTGAAGCAGTAATGCGTTTCGGTTTGAAGGGTGGGGCAGCCGTTGTAACTATACTGAGATCTTAGAACTTATATCTTAAGGTGGGTGGCGCATTTACGTCGTAGATGTCCATGGGCTCCAGTAACCACTTAACATCAGGTGGGCTGTGAGCTCGTCCACACAACTAAGCAATAACAAAAAAACAAAAAAAATTAGCCCTGCGGGCTCACAAGAAGTTCTACCACCAGTAAATCTATGCGCACCCGTGTGTACTTATATGTTAACTCACAACATGCCCTACCATGAGTAATTAATTTCAAGGAAGCTCTTATAAAATAAAAACCTTTAATTTCGATGTTCTGCGTGAAAGCCTACGCTGAAAACATTTTTAATTCCAAATAAGAATCGCTATAAGCTCTTAAAAATTCTATTGCACTATACTTTTATTTCGTTGGATTTATTGTTATGACAAGTATTAATTTCGCCTATCCTGTTTCTACAATCCAAAATAACTTAAGTTTTGCGTGTTCATTGTTGTTTTTTGCACAGATATTGAAAGCGCAAATCTCTCAGCGAGTTATAGTTTGAAATAAAGATAGTTTGAGAGATTTATTTCTCGTATTCTAAGTTATTTCTTGATATGTTCCGGAGTGATAGATCCTTATTACAATAAGAGTTCGATATCATATGTCATTAGGCATTTTTCAATTTATTTTTGCTCTTAGCTTACTTTATAGTCTGTGGCTTGGTCTATCATATATAAAAAAAAAACATAAATATATCGGGGAACGAAACTGAACTTATTCCTATGATCTATGATATATATATATTTTTTTATTGCCCATGTTGGCAGACGAGCATACGGCCCACCTGATGGTGAGTGGTTACCGTCGCCCATGGACTTCAGCAATGCCAGGGGCAGAGCCAAGCCGCTGCCTACCGAAATCTATGATCATCGTACTAGTATTAATTTCTCTTCAATAGCTAGAAAATACTGACTGTGTTATTGAAAAATCATATTCTCTCAGCACATGATTGTCAGGATGTACTAACCAAATTCCTACTCTTGAACCAGGGTTGTGGCCTACATGCCAACAAATATTGGAAAAACTCGTCCACTGCTTCTAATGGATCATATGAATGGCTCCACAAAGGTAATCACAGAGAACGAAGCTATGCCCTAAAATATCAATTAATAATAAATAAAGCCTAAAAACAAGCTGAGCAACTGTATACACGTTTATCAATATTAAGATACAACTCATGTCTCGAAGTGGGTGGCGGCATTTACATTGTAGGTGTCTATGGGCTCCGATAACCACTCAACACCAGGAGGGCCATGAGCTCGTCCACAATCTAAGCGAAAAAAAAATCCATAATTAATAAATAAGGCTTAAAAATAAGCTGAGCAACCAGTATCCAACATTTATCAATATTAAGATACAGAATTTACAGTTAGAAAGACGTTTCACGATAATTATATCAGGCGCTTGCATCATTATCGCCACGTTGCGTCACCAGTAAAAATAAGCTGATAATCTGAGACCTGTTCTTAGGTAAACTAAGTTGATTCGCAGGTAAATCCAGTATTACTAAAAGTGAGAGTTCTCAACAACTTTGTATATCCTGATTCCTTTGAAAATGTTATGTCATGATTTTTTTGTATTACTTTTTTCGATACTCATTTTTACCTGATTTGCAAGTCATGAGGTGTTCTCACTGCAAAATCATGATAACTTAATTCTAAAACAATTGAGAATCACACTAGAAATATGCATAGTGAATGTTTTTGTTTTGTTATTATTTATTACTAGGATAGATCAATAAGTGAGTGGTCTGCGATCTATTTCACCCATAAATGAAATAAATAATGATTAACTTATGAAAGTTCATTTAATAATTTCATATACCAAACATAAGGTCCTGACTTCTAACAGATATTTCTTTCCAAAATTTCCCATAGTAACTTTACGGTAATCGCTCCAACCAATCGTTGATTTCATAAAGCGAATATTAAGCCTTAAACATCGCGCATATCTACTTGCACCAAGAACAGAAAATATCTGCGAAAAATAATTACCTAAAAAAAAAAGCAATTTAAAATTATCCTTGACAGCATGATGTTGGGATAGGATTCAAATAATACATTTATTCACAGATACTCTCGTTTATCTCTGTCAGAAGAGAAAAAAATATTTTCATATCCAGATATTACAGTGTGAAATTGATATATCACCTTCAAATGTCTCATTTCATATTTATTAACTAGCTTTCCGCCCACAGCTTCGTCCGCGTAGACTATACTTTGTAAGTCGTGGGCGGAAACCCGTACTCGGCAGAGGGATGAAAGGTAGTATTTTTATCATTATTTCTCAGAGTTCAAACCACTTCAATACCAAATTTCGTCAGAATTATTTCAATGGTTCGGGCGTGAAAACGTAATAGACTGACAGTCGTAACTACATTTTTTTTTAATATATATTTTGTTTGCTTAGTTGAGTGGGCGAGCTCACGGCCCACCTGGTGTTAAATAGTTACCGGAGCCCATAGACATCTACAACGTCAATGCCACCACCCAACTCGAGACACGAGCTGTAAGGTCTCAGTTTTAACAGTGTAATTAATGGCTGCCCCACCCTTCAAACCGAACCGAACCGAAACGCATTACTGCTTCACGGCAGATTATAATTTTGCGGGTTTTATTCCGGTCACCGTCCTCGTCGAACCCGTCGCTTGCGACGAAGGGCTCAACGAGCGAATTAATCCATAGACACAGCCTACTGAGTTTCTCGCCGGATCTTCTCAGTGGGTCGCGTTTCCGATCCGGTGGTAGATTCTGCGAAGCACTGCGCTTGCTGTGCTAGCAACACTCCGGCTTAAGCCCCGTGAGCTCACCTACAAGTCAGGATGAAGCTGAAATAACCTCTCAAGGCTATCAGCATAGGAAGGAAAAAGAAAAAGAAAAGGTTTTGTTTTTATTACACGGTGTTATTCATTCATCGTGGAAGTCAATCGTGAACTATCGTATTTAATTAGAAAAAATGAGTACCTGCCTGCCGGATTCGAACACCGTTTCATCGCTTGATACGAATGCACCAGGCGTCTTATCCGTTAGGCCACGACGACTTCAAAATTAATGATGTCATTTATATAATCTTCTAGTGGTCCCCCGGAAGTCGAAATTCGACTATAATAAATTGAAATTATAAGTTTGTACACTATTATAATTCTATTGTCAAAGACTATTACGCTTCCCTAATCACAGATTTCGTCAAGACTACACTTTAGACAAATATTAATGAAGATAAACAATATTTAATCTATTGTCAATTTGACCACACACTCTAGACCAGGGGTGGGCAAATACTTTAAAGCGCGGGCCAAAATGAAATTTTCAAAATGTCTCCCGGGCCGGAGGACTATACCGCATATGCTTTTTTACCGCATATGCTTTTTTAATGCTGATGTTAACAAAATCTCATAAAAGAGTTTAAAAAAATTTATGTGCGGAATTTTTCAACGGGCCGGATAAAATTAGCAAAAGGGCCGGATCCGGCCCGCGGGCCGGCTTTTGCCCACCCCTGCTCTAGACAATAGGTAAAGTTTGACAATAAACAAATAGTATGCATGCGTGTGTGTGTCAAACACAAGGTAGTGTGTGTAATGTATTTTTTATTGATTTAATATATTTTTATGTATAATTTACAAAAAATATTGACATTCTGCACTCCTTCTATATATTCTCTATAAGTCTGAGTAATATCATAGTCCTCGGTCCGCGCAATTTTCTTAAAAAGGGGTACAAATTTTTGCTTCACGTATTAATATATAGATAAAAGAAAAACATGTCAACAAAATTTATCATTCAAAAGGTTAGATTGTTTCTCAATACTTCCGATAACCAGCGTCAAAATGTACATGCCTATATAAATATTTTATAAGATACAAATAAGGTGTCTCGATAAACGTCTAGTAAAAGGGTTGTATCTCGAGTGTATTCCAAACACAGAAGCAACCCAGTGATTCCCGAAGTGGTCCAAATGGGTAGGGATCTATACGAATCAAACAATTTACGTATGTACGACATGTAAATGAGGGTCCACGGATGGATTGAGTGACTATTTACTGAAGCTACCTTTACGAAAGAGATTTACCCAAAATAAAAAAAATAAAAACCTCCGAAACACTAATACTAGTAATATTAAATTCAATAATATTCTACATTAAATTTAACGTCGCGTGTGACCATAGACATTTAATTTTAACTTTATTATATTTATTGTCATATGAGTGAATCTTTTTTAATTAAATATAGGCTGACGAGCTCAAGAGTCGCCTTATACCTTATAAAATAATAAGCCTTCATTCATACCTGTTTGAAGGTAATTGGTACTTCGATGTAACATCGCAAGATAGATATAACCTTGTGATGTGGGTGCTTATTTCTTTGTGTCTATTTTTCAACGGTATTACATAACACTAGACCGTGGGCTCATCTTTCTACCCAAGAACAATAAATTTTTCGTATTTTCTAATAGTTCCTGAGATACATCGTATTTTTCGTTAGTAGTTTTGTCCAAACACCTCTTTAATATCAAATTCCTTAATTTCTTCAGACTGTCAATATTGTTACACAAGAGAATTAATTTTTTTCTTTTAATTTAAAATATAATAGGTAATAGTAGAAATGTAAATATATAATGTAAGCTTGTTAAAACCTTTTTAAACTCTTATCAATGAACGACCTGTTTAATTTACATGAAGACCTCAAAGCTGAGCCTGATAAATAAATTCATGCTTTTACTGGACAATTAAGTGACATTGACAAAGGGTACAGATTATACAAAACAAAGAAGGGAAAATCAGACGCTGCCTTATTTTTTTTTCGAATAATGTCCGGAAGACCGCAATTTTTATTAGATTAATATTAATTTTTAGAACATAGGTTTTATAGAGCATTATATATTGGGTCGATGCAACGTCACTATTTAGTTAACTAAAAATAGTTAAATTTCATTAATGTTACGCATGTCAACAAACGCTTAAGACGGTATTCAAGAGAATTCATGACTAAGCTATCTCCATTCCGACTCGAGCAGCCGAACGGAGCGGAGCTCGCTGTTGTTATCGCTGTACGTTTGAAATGTAATAAGTGAAATTCATGGAATCACTGGTCACTATGGAAGACAATGTAGTGATGAAGATAATGGCGTCGGCAACGCTGACGTCATCGTTTTAAAAACACCATGCAACCAGTTTCTCTGTCATATACCTGTATACCTGTCATATACTTACAGATATTGAATATGGTGTTGTAATATATAATAATTACCATTAAAACAGGGCAAACTGGACTAAATATTGTCTTTGGGACTAAATATTGTCTAATTATTCTCGCCAAGATTGCAGTCCAAAGTAACAAAATTGATGTATTGTAATCGGTCGTTGAAACATGTGTAACTTTTCAGATCAAGTACCTATACTTTGAATTTAGTGAAAATTACGTTGAAATATTCCTTTAGATAAATAGATATTTACAGTTCATGTTGAAAAACAGCGAAATCAATACGAAATAATAATATCTTCCTTAACTTGGTAACTGAACTACGCGGCATTGAAACGCCTTTTGGTATAATCCCTTGTAGTTTGGAACAAGCGTACATTCACGCGCTTCACCCAATCTTGAAAAGTTCTATCATTATTCTCGAGCACGTTAGAAGATCCGATTTTCTTTTAGTAAAAATTGGTTTTATGTTTAGTTCTTTGTACTGTTTATAATGGTCAAATTTGGAATATGGTTCGTTTAAAAAGAAAACGTGTATAATCAACGTTGAACCGTTAATCTCAGCATATTTTATATTTGTTTCAGTCTTGTTTTAGTTTAGAAATTACTTTGTGCCGTGCTATAAATTTTTTGATTGAAACAAACCAAACCAATTTTATCACCAAATTCGTTTACCAATGACTATTGTTGAGATCGACTTACACTAGTTAGGGTGCTGTGTTTATATCATTAATGTATCTTAGTATAACATAGCATAGCATAGAAAATATTACAGAGCTAAAGAAAGCTATAACAAATCATTACAATACAACAGTCATTGTTCTCACCAAACATATGTTTTGAAATAAATAGCCTTATAACTTTGTTATGAACATTTATGATTCGCCAACTATCAGTATCACAATCGAAACATTCCAGATACGAATAAACTCTTATGAAACTGCTTGCAATAAATCCAAGACTTAAACAAACTAACTTATAATTGTACAGCAGATCTTGTTATAGTCAGTATTAGTAATAAGGAAACGAGCTTAGGATTCACAGTCAACTTTCCTCTGTGTAAATTCAATTTATTTAAATGTGCGCTTGCATCGTGAGATGTTTTCCAGACTTATTGTTCGGTGCTATTACATAACGCTATTACGATTTATTGTAAGTAGTGGTTTTTATATTAAGTAGAGAATTGACGAACGTTGAACTCCGAAGATTACTTAGACGCTAACTTCAGAAGCCTGGGACTACGTAGAAGGTGAAAGACTGAAGAAGATCATAGGAAGAAAATGAGAGAGATAGAGAGAGAATGAGATGAGAGAGAGAGAATGAGAATAGTAAGTTAGTAATAGTAATAATTGTAATATTAAGTAAGTTACAGAGAGGTAGAGTGAAATGGAAAACAACACATACAACAATTTAATTAAGTATTTACAACATCATGAGTTCGAAATCTCTTAATTTCAACAGCCATTTTAACAAATAGAATGCATCAATATTTAAAACCAATTTTGACCAAGTTTCAAAATGCCTATTGCTCTAGAGAAACAAAACAGACATTTTGAAAAAATCACAATAAGCTATAAAATTTTCATTTGGCCAATAAAAACTGTTTCCGAGACAAACCAAAATGCCTTCCAAATATTCTTTATCTAATTTATTTCCGTTTCCGCTTCCGTAGTTATCTGAAATACACTTGAATATTTTAAAAGTTAGCTTTTATATAGGTATAATGCATAATTTTGAAAGTAGTAGACCGAGACTAATTTTACTTTACTGATCTCATACTTATATACAATAATAAACTCAGATCAATTAGTGATTTTAGACTTTTAAATTCAAATGAAAAACTTTGAATGACGAATTACAATATTTTTTTATGATTAAAGGGTTACTGGTGGCCCGGAGGCCTTTCCAGTTTCACCAGGACAGTTGGGCGAGCAAAGGCTCAGCCAGCCAGCCTAAGCCTGCTCTTAGTGTTTGAGCTGAAGACGTCTAATGCAAAAGTTATGGGATCTGATGGATTCATAAGGACGTAAGAGACTTACGAGTATTTTAGACGCCAAGATCTTCCAATGACGTCAATTACAATAATTTAAAAGTGACAAAGTCGTTATGCAGATACGTAATAAGCGAATCACTATTACGTTCGTATAAAGATCGCGGAAAGCTTTCAAGAAAAGCTGTATTCGTGTAGTAGTGAAAGGCGCGTGTTTATTCTAGTGTGTAAAATGTTTGTTAACATTATATTTTGCTTTGTTTTATTAAAATTGGATTTTATGGAAGCATTTTTTCTGTTTGCGGGTATTGTTTTATTTTTTTATTCCGTTATTACGTTTTATATTACGAATATCTTATATAGCATTATTGAATATACTATGCTACTAATATAATGTACTGTATTACTAATAAATTTATGTTTTAATTTTTTCAAACGGTAATTAGACCGCATTTATAATATGTATGGAAAGATGCTTAAATGATTCTTATCCACCCGAGGTGTATTATTTGGAAGAGACCGCTCTTAAAGATAAGACCGACCAACTATATATACTATAACTATATATTTTTTTGTATTTAATGATTTCCATTTGCATTTGCATTTGCATAAACCAAACCCAATTGATATAACTGATAATATTAACCACAAGTTTTTTATTGGTATAGATCAACGTTTAAATATCAAGTATATTAAAATTGTGATTGCTACTTGATGTTGCCATTACGTGTTCACGTGTTCAGTGAGATATGCAAGTAGGATTGAAATTTTTGGCATCACCACTTGAACTCGATGAGTTGCCCGGACAATACCATATCGATATCAATATCGTATCAATATCGAGATCTAGATTTAAAAACCCTAATAAGAATCCATTAAGTAGTAGCATTAATACCTGCGTGTGGTCATATTATTATGGTTGTTTATTATTGCAAAATTCACTTTCATATATTCTTATCTTTTGCCATAGCTCTCAATCTGGAGATTAATATTATATTAAGTTAATATTATATTTAGCTAAGCTAATTTAACTAAGATTACATTTGAATTTTTTTTTTTTATTGCTTTGATGGGTGGACGATCTCACAGCCCACCTGGTGTTAAGTGGTTACTGGAGCCCATAGACATCCAACGTAAATGCGCCACCCACCTTGAAATATAAGTTCAAGGTCTCAAGTATAGTTACAACGGTTGCCCCACCCTTCAAACCGAAACGCATTACTGCTTCACGGCAGAAATAGGCAGGGTAGTGGTACCCACCCGCGCGGACTCTCAAGAGGTCCTACCACCAATATTAACAATATAATCAACAGTATATAGTAAATATAATCAACAGTATATTTAGGATCACACGAGTCTCATTAATAAAACACAAAGACGCTACTAATGAAACTTCGAAAACTATAATTTATATCTCCTTAGTAGTTATCAGTATTGCTTAATTCGTTTTCGAATTTCAAATTAAGTTTTCTAAGACCCCATGATAAAATATAGCTTTTGTTCGTAACGTAATTAAGATTAGTTTCACAAATGTAGTCCTGTGATTAATTAAAACGATTCTTGACAACTGATAGTTTAAAATCTTAGAAGTTTAGGTACGAATGTTAATTTTGTCATATTTTTTAATGATTTGGTGTAATTTAGTTTTTATTTCGCATCTCTGGAACGCGAATACGGTCTTTTACAAGCGCGAGTTTTTTTTTTTGACGTGACAACGTCTTATAATTCGATGGAGCCGGCTGCACGCACGAAAAAATATGACTCGTGCGGCGTTACCTCGCTCTGAGGCATTCCACGATCACGTGGCTAAACTGGCAATAAGCTTCTCCAATTATTTGACGACAACAAAGACGCGATCATGGAACACCGTAGTTAAATCGAGTCTAATTTGAACATTGAAAACGCCATGAGGGAAATTTAAGCGTCACGATCAATTCAATAGTGATTTCCATTTACCTCCTTCTCTATATCCATACAAAATATCTATCAAACAAATAAAATTAAAATTTTCTTTTGAAAAATGAAACCATTCCATCAGTATTTTCTTATGACGTTGTCACGTGCAACTATCGTCAGTAAACATTCAGTAAACCGACTTTACAGACAACCGATTTTTTGCTTGGATGTATGACAGATATTCACGCCGCCTCCTATCTTGAAACATTAAATCGAATTCTGAATTTTTATCCAACGACTGTCAATACGCTTCAAACTGGAACACATGACTCCTTCGCGACAGGACTAAGGAGGGTTATGGTACATACCCAAACAGACCACCTTATACCCACCCAAGCTTATACCCACCCAACCACTATTATAAAACTCAAAGAACACTGTTTCCCGTTCCCCGGTAAATCTCTTAGTTGCGTTTGCGACACCCCCGGGAAAAGATAGGATGGTGCTATTCTAGACTAACTCTAAACAGACACCGAAATATCGTTTCGGGCTTAAGAAGTTAAGCCCAATAAAGCTCTTTCAATGAATTTTGTAAGCATTGAAATTGACTTCTTCGAACCAATAATCTCAGACCTTTGAACTTTATTGTTTTCATTTAATCAGGATAGCTGGGATTAAAACTTTTTGATTGTGCCCTTTATTTAAATTATTGAATTTCGTTTCACAGATAAGTCTGAGCCAATCTTCTTCTGCTACAAAATATGCCCTTTGTATTGTTCGCCGCGTCGACATGATCTCGGTAAGTTAGAAACAATTAATGTTTTTTTATTAGAAAAATAGGAAAAGCCATTTATACCGTTAGCCTGTGTGTTTAAGGCCCTAAATAAGTATATGTACTTTAGAAACGCAATTCAGCATTAAAATGAACAAATGTATTGTAAAAATTTTCCTGATGGTGAGATATCGTGTGAGCCTGCACGATTAATTTCACTGGTGGCAGGACCTCTTGTGAGTCCGCACGGGTAGGTACCACCACCCTGCCTATTTCTGCCGTGAAGCAGTAATGCGTTTCGGTTTGAAGGGTGGGGCAGCCGCTGTAACTATGCTTGAGAACTTAGAACTTATATCTCAAAGTGAGTGGCGCATTTACGTCGTAGATGTCTATGGGCTCCAGTTACCACTTAACACCAGGTGGGCTGTGAGCTCGTCCACCCACCTGAGCAATAAAAAAAAACTTTTTTTTTTTTTCAGTACAAGTTCGTTCAGTATTAATATACGCGACAATTATTTCAGCTTAATTCAATTAATAAACTTTATTTTCCGTTCACATCACAATACAGGTCTCTATTATGTATTCCTACTCTTACATTTCCGTGATCTTCAGCCCACTTTACAACAAGACGGCTTTACGACTCTCAGATAGAGATCACGCTCTACTTATCTACGAAGCGTTACCGTGCAGATTTTTTTAATAATGTGATATCACTTTGGCTTTTTATGTACCTATAGCTACTAAAGAGACTTTTAAGGTTGACAAGCTAACGAGATATCATTAAGTAAGCACCGACCGTGACCGATTTACTTTTCAAGGTGAACCCTATCTTGAGGTATAAAATCTAAGTACCTACCCACCCCTAGATCGATTTGCGCTAAAGAGAAAATCTAAATACTCACCAATTTCACTGGTGGTAGGACCTCTTGGGAGTCCGCACGGGTAGGTATCACCACCATGCCTATTTCCGCCGTGAAGCAGTAATGCGTTTCGGTTCGAAGGGTGGGGTAGCCGTTGTAACTATAATGAGACCTTAAAACTTATATCTCAAGGTGGGTGGTGTATTTACGTTGTAGATGTCTATGGGCTCCAGTTACCACTTAACACCAGGTGGGCTGTGAGCTCGTCCATCCATCAAAGCAATAAAAAAAAAAAACATTCAGAAAAATTTGCAAATCTAGATTTCACACACATGCAAATTCACAGTCATTTCACATTATCAGTTAGACCTTTAAACAAAGAAGTAACTGCGCCAATTGGCCATTGAATTTTCAGCTGTGTCTGTCGTCCAAATGTATATTTGACGCTAGTAGACACGTGCCAAAACAATTGCCGTTCTACTGAATGTAATTTTATTTAATGCTAGCTGACCCGGCAGACTTCGTAGTGCCTAAATCGATAAATAACAGACCTAAACTTTTGCATAAAATCACGGAATAGATAAATAAGGTTGGAATGGTAATGTAGGCGGGGCAAGCGTGCCACAGTTATGATAGAACAAACATAACTCGACCGATTCTTTCATTCACCGCGTTTAGTGCGCTTCGGACTACTTGGCGAACAGATCTCCGCTTTATAGTGCCGTGTTGTGCAATTATAACTTGTAAAACAAAAAATCAGACCTCAAGTATAGAGCGAGGAGGTATATCTTTCGATCGGTAAGTCGAAATTACCATTTAATTACAATATTATTTGTCTAAAACATAAAAATATACTGAGCATTATGAAATTCCAAACATTAACAATATTATTGCAGCAAGTTATAAATAGCATACATTGCGCGATGTGTACTCGCCCAATGAACGCAATGACCAAGTCAGCTTCCAATGTACTACATGCATTGCGTTCTCTACACTTCAATCTTTGAAATTTCGGCCTTTGCCCTGATTGGCCGTGCAGTTTGTCGATAGTGAGGTGACCATGTGGTAAAATCATCGACAGAATTCTCGACTATATTTACATTTGACATGGATAATTTTTGCATTATTTTATATTTAATTAATGATACCTAGTATATTCTTAGTGAGACGTATTTTGAGTAAAATAAATATGTATTATTATTATTGAATTATTATCATTGAATTAAAGTGAAGGTATAATATAAAGGGACATGTAGACCTCTAATTTACGGGTATTTACTATATTGTCTAAGACGTATTAAAATCTAAGTAAAATGCTATTTGACTTATGCAGTAAATTAAAAATTTTAGGTTTCCTAAAGAACCTAACGCCAGGGAACAATGGATTGACGTGACAGGTAGAGGAAACTGGAGACAAAGACGAGTACTATTTGCTCTAAACATTTTACTGAAAATGATTTTATCATAAAAAAAATCAGAATACACTTAGTTTTGAAAAATTCATTCGCAATTAATAGCAAGCGCCAACTGCTTAACAAATACGTTTTATTCCAGCGACAGTGACTATTTGTAATTAATAAAAGTAAAATAGTTTTTTTTTTTCAATATTTATTTCATGTTTCATTTTCTCCATTCATTCATCAGATAATTTATCGATAAAGAATATCGATTTTATCAAGCACTAGCGTGTATGAATATTTTTATTGCCTTTTTGCGTGTGTGAGTGTGTATGCCTACGGGTGTTTTGTGCTAGTTTGCGAACGAATATATGTCCTGAGATTTATGTGTGGGTGTTTTTGTTGTGTGCGAAATACTTGTAATCACAGTGTGTGTATGTGTAGAAATTAAAATAGTGGGGATGAAGCGGCGACACTGGTTCTAATACAAAATTAGAGCAAAGGCCTTTCCAACCTTATTTATCTATTCCGTGCATAAAATAAACTTAAAACAAACCAAAGGAATCCGTCCGACGGGGGACACATCAAAGGGAAAACAAAATTGTTATTTTTTATTTAACTCCGAGCGTTTTCATATTTATCTACCCTTTAAACCTTGTCTGGACTTCCACAAATAATTCAAGACCAAAATTAGCCAAATCGGTCGGGCCGTTCTCGAGTTTTAGCGAGACTAACGAACAGCAATTCATTTTTATCTAAATAGATTGTAATTTAGAAAAATAATGAAACGACTTTATCATTCTAATATCGAGAACTGTGATGCGAGTGACCTACGTAAGTCACGGTGATTTATGAGTGTGACGTTTTTGGAACTGTGGTATGACAATCACGGTGACAAGTCCAAATATTGTTATCCGAGTCACTGTGAACATAAGTCATCAGTCAAGACACGCTCTGCCTCCCAATTCTAAATTAATAAATTTACGTAAATGCAAGTTACAGAGCATATTAATAATTGTAAATAGACATGATTTAACAAAAACCGACTTACAATAGAAAAATATATATTCCAAAACAAATTAATATACACTATTATCGAATTCGGTTGGCGTGATATTGAGTTATTCATTTATTTGTCGCGCACATACTTAATGCAAACTTAAGACTTATTTTCTCATGAACACCATTATCAGAACTGGACTGAATTGGACCACACAGGAAGCGTCAGCTTTCTAATAAAAAAATAATCATCAAAATCGTTTCATCCAGTCAAAAGTTATGAGGTAACAAACATAAAAAAAACGTACAATCGAATTGAGAATATCCTCCTTTTTTGAAGTCGGTTAAAAACATACACCGTCGTTCGCACGGACTGATACTAGTGTTCTAGTTTTTTTGTTATCGCTTAGATGGGTGGAAGATCTCACGGCCCACCTATTGTAGACATTAATAGCATCAATGCCACCACCCGCCTTTGAAATATGAGTTCTAAGCTGTAGTTTTACAGTACAGGCTTGTCCAGTATTCAAACCGCGTACGACCGAGATAGGCAATACAATGGTTGGCACCTGCCCGTGTGGGCTTACAAGACGCCTTACCGTCGGTAAAGCGTATCACAAAGCAGTCATACAATTTAGTTGAATAATGGAACAAGAAAAAGTAAAAAATAAACCAAGAAGTGTCTATATTAGAAATACTACATACTACCTAAAAATCAATAATAGCTAAAAAGGTTTTGAATTAAAAAGTTTATTTTCCAGATGAATCATCTCTCATTTACATTGAAGATGAACAACCGCATCCTTACTTCGATCACTCTCCAATCGAATATCACGCACCACTTCACTTCGGTCATTATTTCTTCTGCAAAACCACGACAACGACCCCCAAGCCAACCACGACCACCACCCAGGCGCCGACCACCGAAGAGCCATCATGGATTTGCATGACCTGTATGGATAAATGTAGATATGGTAAAATTAAGAAAGAATAAAAGAAATTTAACTCCTAAATTTAAATTTAATATTTTTAATTTAGAATGTTACTATTACGATTATGTGTTTCATTAAAAACAAATGTTCCTTTTAAAAGTCGTATGCAGTGAGAAATTTAAAATCACTATTTAAATATGTCAATGATAAACCAGATTTCGTGGCTACGCTAAATATATGTAATTCTATGTATCCGTTATTTGAATCACAAATAACCAATGTTCTAAAAAGGAATAGCTTATATTAACAATATTTATTTTTATTTTAAGCCAATAAAGCCATACAATATTTAATTAGGGCCCGTTGAACGAACAGCTTTTCGAAGAAGTAACGCTTTAAATTTCACGCAAAACACTTTCGTTCCGAAAATAGCTACAACGACGTCAGGCTTATGATGTTGTAATAAAAAAAAACCTTCATTTAATTATTTTCCACTTAATAGGTTATATCGAAACTAAGCTCCATCTTTTGCTTATATCCAACGAACAATACGCTTTGAAGATACTAATTAACAGTATATTAATACGAAACGAATTTATAGAACAAATAAAAGACAATTAGGGCCTGTGCACACCACGTTTTTTAAGCGCGCTTTTATCCTACAGAGCGGTTTGTTGTCGTCTGTATCGATAGAAAGGCTATGCTAACGCGCATGTGTATCGATACAAACCCGCGTTGACGGCGCGTTTTTATCCCACAGAATGGTTTCTTGTCGTTTGTATCGATACAAACGTGATGCTGACGCTCATTTGTATCGATACAAACGCGCGTGAGCATCGCGTCTGTATCGATTCAAACACGTATTTGAATTTATACAGGTGTGCAAAGGTCTACAGGCTGCGTATGACTTGCGTGCGTATCGCGTCTGCATCGCTACGAACGCGCGTCAACGGCGCGTTTAAAAAACGTGGTGTGCACAGGCCCTTAATTGTAGAAATAAAATATACAAACACAGCAGACCTGCGAGAGAAAGAGAAGGAAAATCTAGATACAAATAGGTAATGCAAAATCAATGTACCATTTTCTCCTCCTTCTCCTTCTCCTTTGCTCGTCAACCGATTTTCTTTTATTATTATTATTTTTCAAGAATGGTAGGGTTATACCCTATCATTCTTAAAGGGCCAACAGAAGCTATAGAGTATAAGTGCGAAAGACACAAACAAACAAACAAACGTTCCAAAAAACACAGGATAAAATCCGAACATTCATTATGATTGTAAAATGTATTAAATAATTTATTTGTGTTAATATATTTTAATATATTAAATCATAATATTTTGTGTATACTGCAAAATTAAATAACTTTAAAAATAATAATGAGAAATCACCTATCTTCGGTGTAAATTAATAATGTGTAAATCAGAGTTTTTTGTTGTTAAGCAATCTGTTTCGGACACACAGCTCTGCACAATCATACATCTTCACAGTTTCTACACAAACCTTTTGAAGTATCATAAAATGGATAAAGTTCGAAACGAGTTTTAAATGGCTCTCGGCCACGCCAAGAACTTGTATCACCCCGTCATAGCGTATCTCGTTTAAAACACGGCTATACAATAATACAGCAAACTCAATGCGTTCTTATGTTCCATAATAACAAAGAGCTCAACACTCAAGAATAAAAAAAAAAACTTAAGAAAATGACATGTAATACAACCATATTTTACACTAGCGTAAAAAAGACTTTAATGGACTGACCAACCGCGTATCCAAGTAAGCGCAGAAAATACCATAAATGATCTACAACCTTTGTACACTTTACATTGCTGTCTTGCAGAATATTAAATTACTGAATTTGTGACTAAGCCAGCAAAGAAGCTGAATATAATAGTTTCGACCACAGATGCAATCTTTTGATACACAATTTTATCAGTTCAGCTGAGTTTCTGGGCGGATCTTCTCAGCGGGTTGCGATTCCGATTCGGTAGTAGATCCATTCGCGAAGCAGCAGCTCTTGAGTTGTTACATCTCCTTTAGAGGCGCTAGGGCAGCTGTTAGCAAATCCCAACCCTCCTGCTGAACCTTTGCTCGCCTACCTGTTCTGGTAAAACTGGAAAGGCCTTCGGGCCACCAAAAATCGTCACTTAATAAAAAACAACCTTATCATAAAAAAGAAATGCGATGAATTAATATTTTTTATTGCTCAAAACCGAATGTAATACTCACTGAAAGTAGTGCTAATTATATTTTCACAAAATAAAACCGTGTTCGATCTAAATCCAACATTTTCTATTTAAAAACCAACCTCATTAGTGTCTGATTTCATGCTGACACAAATTTAGCTTTAATTAAAACATAAGTTTCTATAATTTCTGTTTTGAAAGACACGATTAAATTAGATAAATTAGAGATTTTGTTAATGAGACGTATATAACTTATTTAATTCTAAATTCTCAAATGAAACTTGTTGAAAATTTTATTGACTGTTTGGTCGCAAGTGTAGGCGGCATCATCTACCCACTACCTGCCATTTCGGCCGCGAATCAGTTATGTTGTATGAGATGTTTCACATTACTCAAAACCCTTAATTTTGCCGTTTTTATATCGTAACAGAGAACTGATTCAATTATAAAATGTACATTCTTGGAACGGTGTTCCTTATCGCACGTTACCGGCAATATGCCGAGAATATGATTTTTTTTAAATAGTAGGCATAAAATAGTGATATAATTTTTTCACTAACATTTCTAGAAGTTTATCTCCAATGCCAACTTTATTCGCATTTAATTACATTCACATGATTCGTTTCATTGTTTTATACCGACTCTTTATTTTTTATTCATTCTAATCATTACTTAATTAATTAAATTAAACACACACAAAAAATAATTCCGTTCCAGCCGAATTCACAAGACATTTCTCACCTTTTTTTAAAATATCCAATTTTACATACCTGAACAACAATTATCACTCATGGATTTCAGTAATGTCACGCCGCTATCTGCCGCTGTACGGTTTTAGATATAAAATTACCGGCCATCCCCCATAGACACAGCCCACTGAGTTTCTCGCCGGATCTTCTCAATGGGTCGCGTTTCCGATCCGGTGGTAGATTCTGCGCACTGCTCTTGCTAGGGCCAGTGTTAGCAACACTCCCGGTTTGAGCCCCGTGAGCTCACCTACACTTTAAGGCGAAGCGGAAATAGCCTCTTAAGGCTATCAGCATAGGTAGGGGGAAAAAAAACGGCCACCTTTCTTCCAAAAACATATGACACTGGACAATAATAGCCTCTCTGCTATCTAGTTAAAAACCAGCCCCGGATACAAAACAAAAATGTTTCACCATAACACCGGCTACTACTCGTAATAATATATTGTCAAACGGAAAATCGCTCCATATCATATGAAATATCAAGTCAATTCGCACCGATACGTTATATTCAATGATTCAATTAAGCAGTTGTCAGAGCATTTCACCACTGAAAATCCGTGAACTTGTATTTGTGAATAGCTATTCCTAACTCCGTGATTGATGACAGCATGTCGGCCATTAGGCTTTCGCACAGATTAGGCCTTCGATGGCTCCGGTACAAGAACGGAAAACGGTATAGAATAACAGACTCGCTTATATTACAATTTAAATAATTTAGAATACTTAACAGTCATCACGTATTTTTGTGAAATCGTTTGAGGAAATTTCGACTAACAGAATGCCCGTGACAAGCCTATAAATAATGGGCATTGAAATTATCTATGTATATGTACTTGCAAACGTTATAATGCAGACTTTGAAATTGAATGCTTTGAGATAAAACCTTAAGAATTAAACTGATTAGAGATGACTTATTTAGAGTAATTAGAGTAACATTAGCAAAAAAACGGACGAAAATTCGGTCTCTATTAACATATTAGTTCACTGTACTAGGTTCATATTTGAAGTTCACGCGTCGTCGGATCGTCAGATTAATTTACTGCCATTTCACTTAACCGTCAACTTTGTTCGATTTTTTTGTAGCCTTTGGTGTATTGAGAAAGTTAGTTTCTGAGGTATTCGCGTATAACAAACACGATTGAACAGCTATAGGTTTAAATTTATACCTATTGTGTAAATAAATTGTATAGTTTAGAACTCCATCTTGCCCGCTCAAATGAGAAGTTTAAGGAAGGCTAAAAAATTATTTATTATTTCAAGCACTGAAAGTTTTTACTGGTAGTAGGACCTCTTATGAGTCCGCATGGGTAGGTGCCACCACCCCGCCTATTTCTGCTGTGAAGCAGTAATGCGTTTCGGTTTGAAGGGTGGGGCAGCCGTTGTAACTGTACTTGAGTCCTTAGAACTTATATCTCGAGTTGGGTGGCGCATTTACGTTATATATGTCTATGGGCTCCAGTAACCACTTAACACCAGTTAGGCTGTGAGCTCGTCCACCCATCTAAGCAATATAAAAAAAAACTTCGGGTATTTGTCATATACTCTTGCGTGTTTTCGATGACTACACTAGTTTTTAATTTTTATTTATCGCTTAGACAAATGAGCGAGCTTAGGGCCATCTAGTGCTATCTTCATACTGGAATACGTCTTATTTACGTTGTTATCGTTATTTTAATCTAAGTTGACAATTGTAGTGATTTGTAGACCCACCATCTTTTAAATCGGAACACATTATTTCTTACTGGTAGAAATAGACAACGGTCTCACAATACCAATATGAGTCTTATGAAATCAATAACAATATTCAAATATTAATATGATGTTGGAAGGAACAAGAAGACTAGCTGAAGCTCCAAGCTAGAGAGAGAGAGAGAGAGAGAGAGACATAGATCGAGTGAGAGAGAATATAATTTATTACCCGTCAAACACAATTAACATTGATAATCAGTCAACAGACAGCTATAATTGACAGCATTTTATTTTTTTAACATACAGTTTTTTAACATACAGATAAACAGTCAACAGACAGCTATAATTGACAATTTTTATTTTTTTAACATACTCATATTATTATTATCTTAATTGATACTAGATTCAAAATGAGCAGACCCATATAATTTATTTTATGGAAATTCGATAGTTTTCACTCATGAATTTGGTTTTGAATTACGTTTCATTCTAAATAGACGTAAGCGCCAAATGACGTCACGTTTACGAAACACTGCTCTTTCGACAGCTTTGCTTTGTAAAAAAATATATATTTGACAGCTGACATGACATTCACGACTAGCAATTTGTCAATTGTACAATAGGCGGTCTTATCTCTACAAAACGATCTCTTCTAGACAAGCGCTTTTATCTACAGAAATTCTGAAGAAGATACAATAGGCTATTAGTTAACTTAGTTACTTACGAATACTATAAGCACTAACGCTTCGATTACTAAAGCGAAAGCCGAGTGCTACAAGATTTTAATAATAACTAGCTGACCCGGCAGACTTCGTAGTGCCTCAATCGATAAATAAAAGACCTAAACTATTGTATAATAAAATAAACTTAAAACAAACAAAAGGAATCCGTCCGACGGGGGACACATCAAAGGAAAAACAAAATTGTTATTTTTATTTAATTCCGAGCATTTTCTTATTTATCTACCTTTTAAACCTTCTCGGGACTTCCACAAATAATTCAAGACCAACATTAGCCAAATCTGTCCAGCCGTTCTCGAGTTTTAGCGAAACTAACGAACAGCAATTCATTTTTATATTATGTATATATAGATCAAATCTTTCAGTCATCCAACTAAGAGTAATGTATAATGACTCGTTCCAGTATATCTTGTTTGAAAGCCATTTACAACCCACCCCACGTCTTAATTTTTTTTCCATAGGACACCAACTAACAAAAATGTTCTTTAAGGGAATCAATTTAAGGTCTCTTTTGATTTATTTTCAAAGTGGAATTTTGTTTTCGGAAAATGTCCTTGTAGGGATCCTTTTTTTGGAACAAAAGAGCTTTTCACTGGACGTTTTCAGTGTCAGCATGTAACGAGGAGCTTGAAACGTTTCGATGTAATTAAGAGGATGTTAATGAGAAATCTTTAGGCTGAGCGACATTCATATTCAAAAGAAATGTATAGAAATTTTTGGGCTTTTCATAGTGAATGGTTTTATTTCTCAATGCTAGTGTAGATCATACGGGTCGACATACGGAATAGGAGATATAATTATCGCAAAAAAATTATAAGAAGTTATCTGTAATTCAAATATTTTCATATTTTTGACAATTCTTATTGACATAGGTTACATTTAACGTTGTTGGTAAATGTACGTGATAAAATTTATCAATTCCGTGGTGATAAAGAAAAAAAAGATGTGTGGTGTCGTGGGACACCGGATAGGAACGAAGTTTCTTATTATAAAAATATTAATTTTAAGTTCTATTCGAGTTATAAAGAAAATAAAACTGGAGGTTTCGCAACAACCCACGGTCATTCGGTAACGTGCGAACTTACTGTGGTACACTTCATTCACGGCTGTTTGCATAAGAGTTAGTGTATTGCGCAAACGAACGCTCTGAGATTGTGGTCAATGAATGTTAAAAAAATATGTAATTTTTTGTACGTTATTACAAAGTTAAGTCGTACACTGTGTCCGTTATTAATAATAATCTTACGTTACGGACGTTTTTTCGCGGTTAGGGTACCCCTCCGCATCGTTCCATAAGAAACTTCGTTCCAAAAACTTGGGATTGAGTATCTCCTTTCTCTTTCTAGGCTATTTCAAAATAAGTTAAGTAATAAGTATCGTTATATTACGAGTATTATTTATTATTTTACAAAATACACCAGAAACTTTCGCTCATACGTGTGTTTCAAATATACATGAAAATAACTAGAGTCTCATTTATATAACAATACGGACACCGACGACATAATTTCAATAAACACAGATGAAAACTTTTCCTAAAGAGTTAACAAGAAGTGTACCTAGTATCAAGACAATCGCAGAGACAATCTCGGAAGCAATGCTCGCTCAGCCTAACGAATGAAATAAAACACAGATATATTTAGACGTACATTCTATTTAATTATTTCACCAATGCAATATATTTCATATATTTCGCACAAGTCCTAACGACGACGCTTGTTAAGGTATTAACAAATTACAAATAACTATTGCATAGTAGATCTGTCATTTTCGTCTATACGCGCTATTTTCTTCAAGTATGCGGCGTGGTACGGGAACCCTATTATCGTGTCTGCCTCAAACTACATCTCCGACCCAGGCGACAGGGCACCGATACCGACAAAGCCGACATCGTCCAAAACATGAATTATCCAGATTCTCCGGAGAGCTATAGTCCGAAGTGCAACCTAACCTATAGACACAGCACACTGAGTGTATCGCCAGACCTTCTCAGTGATTTCGATCCGGTTGTAGATTCAACGAAGCTCTTCTTAGGGCTAGTTTTTATTTTTATTTTTTTATTGCTTTGATGGATGGACGAGCTCACAGCCCACCTGGTGTTAAGTGGTTACTGGAGCCCATAGACATCTACAACGTAAATGCGCCACCCATCTCGAGATATAAGTTCTAAGGTCTCAGTATAGTTACAACGGCTACCGCCACCCTTCGAACCGAAACGCATTACTGCTTCACGGCGGAAATAGGCGAGGTGTTGGTACCTACCCGTGCGGACTCCCAAGAGGTCCTACCACCAGTGATTACGCAAATTATAATTTTTGCGGGTTTGATTTTTATTACAGGATGTTATTCCTTCACCGTGGAAGTAAATCGTGAACATTTGTTGAGTACGTATTTCATTAGAAAAATTGGTACCGCCTGCGGGATTCGAACACCGGTGCATCGCTACATACGAATGCACCGGACGTCTTATCCTTTAGGCCACGACGACTTCAAAAGTGTAGTGTTAGCTAGGGCTAGCAAGTTCTTCCAGATTGAGTCCCGTGAACTCACCTACCAAACCGCGCCACGCTAGAATATCCCCTTAGGCTACCAGCGATTAAATAGGGGGAAATTACACGTTATCGCAACCAAAAGAATCTCCTCAAACCACCTTACATATAAATCTGGACTGGATATTCTCACTTACTTTTATTATCATGAGCGGCTTAGTTATCTGTAAGAGTATTTACTAGCTTAATCATCGTCTGTTTTATTTTTATAACTTGATGTCGATAAACGAGCAAGAGATTAGAAAGCTCGGACAATGCTATTCTCAATTTGAAACGTCAAACAAAATGGTTTCTACAACAGCATTGTGAATTTTTATAACCTAAAAGCCATCTTCGATGAAAACGAGACTTAAAATATTAAACAACTCACAAGAACAATAAGTAAGTATCAACGCAACAATGAAACCGATGGCTTAGCAGCTTAAGCCATAGGCTTTCAAAGTTGTGGGGCGCGTGTTTGTAAAACAAAATTGCAACGCCTCGTTGTCGATACTAATTTATTACATGAAAAATTGTACGTTGCCTTTGAAGCATTCTGATATTATTATGACTGATGTATTTAATTTCTTGGATGTAGAATTCATATATCATAGTCATTATTCGTAATAAGTATTTACGTGGTACTAGATAATGACCGGTTTTTTTTTTATGATAACGCCATCTTGTTGTGTCTTTAAAGCGATTAGTTGCCCTCAATTAAGAAAAATAGTATTATTATTCGCCAATAGATGACGGGAAGAGTTGATTATTGAAAACACGAATAAAACAACATTTTCTGAAAATAAATCGTAGCTAGATCGATTTATCGCCCCCGAAATCCACTGTATACTAAATTTTATGAAAATCGTTGGAGCCGTTTCCGAGATTCAGATTATATATAAGAATTGTTCGTTTAAAGGTATAAGATATAAGATTTACGTTTAGCTTATTCAATTATTGTTTTTAATTTTTCATATTTCTTTCATTTCATTCGATTCATTCATTTCGTTCCTTTCATTCATATTTATTTATAGCATAAATGCATGAACCAGCTTACGATTCCCCTGGTGTCAAATGGTTACCGAAGCCCATATACCATACAATTAATAATGTTATATATGTATATTCTGATGTGAGCCGTTAATTACAGTTAAGGCTTACTCAGAAGGGTAGCTCAAAATAGGATTACCAATTATACAAATTATATCCATGAAATTTATGATCCATTGATCATTGTGCAATTTGAGATGGGCCAAGGTAACATAAGGCTTAAGTCGTGCTCATTTAAGTTACTTTTTTAACTTTCATACGATTTCTCAACACTCAAGTCTATTTGCAAACAGACAGCGAAGGATCGCATCCTATGGAAAGCAATCTTAGGAACAATGAACATGCAATGAGCATTCTTAAATGACCCTTGATGCATTGTAGTTGAGCTTATCTTTTGTTTCTGGCTGAGTGCTCTGTCATTGTCATCCGCTTTTGAGGTAGAAAATCGAAATCTAAATGCATATGTCTTCCAATGCATTCTAATGAAACTTGCGGTCCAATCCAAGAAAATTAATTTTTTCACGTGGTTGCGGTTCGGGTGTCGGACTGTGTATCCAAAACCCAACCCAACCCAAACAAATAGACAACACAACGTGAATACCGCCACCCACCTTGAGGTATGAGGTTAAAGTCTCAACTATAAATGATATTAAGCTTGTCTTTCCCTTAAACTGGTAGGCAGCGGCCTGGCTCTACCCCTGGCATTGCTAAGGTCCATGGGCGACGGTAACCACTCACCATCAGGTGGGCCATATGCTCGTCTACCTACAACGGCAATAAAAATAAAAAAGAACGCAAGACAGTTAATTCTTATAAATTCGTACACGGATTTCTTACACGCTGTTTTACTTTTCTTTGTACATAAGTTCATGACAAGACAGCAAGCAACATACAACACTTGAAAACAAAAGCGGGCCATAGTCCCCATTCAATGTCACTTAGCCCTCTTTCGCTTGGGTCTTAGAAATCATAAGCCTAATTCTTTCACGTAATTTTGTCTTAACAAGAAAACACTTAAAATATGCTATCGAGACATCGGCTTCATTTCTCAAGATGAGCGCGGGCATTTAAGTTATGATGTCCACAAGCTCAAGTATCTCAACATCAGATCGGACGTGAGCTAATCACTCGCCTACAAACAGATAAGCCCGGTAAGTTAGCGCTAGTACTTCTCAAGAGTTTGGCTCATCTTTGAATCGGTATTATAGTTTACTTTCAAAAAGAATTTATAAAATTAATTAAAAATATATAAAAAAAAAAATTACGTTCCTTCTATTCATTCACGATCCTCCTGACGCAAATTATAGACTGCCTCTAATAATAGATTTTAGTCGCTTGGCTGGTAGTAAACTGGGTCCGCTTACGTCAATAAAATAATGGTAACTATGCCCGCTTTCATTAGGTTACTTATAGAAAGAGTGTCAGATGTCGGTTTAAGCTTGTAAGGATTATTCTAGATGCGAAAAAATATTATACACGCACCCTACCAAACTTTATCATATTATTAAATAAACCGGCCATTTTCAGTACTTTTACATTAATCATTCCAACAAATCAGCTCTCAGTTTTCATTCAACATGACAGGTTAACAGTCTTTTTGAAAATTTTAAGCACACATTATAACGTGCCATAAATATGAATAGCCCAACTCCATCGACATGCCCACGATTATAAATTATAACTGTTTATCGTAGAAGCTTTTGTTTTTTTTTTTCGATCCAGTGTTTGGCTGTGTTCCAGATAATCTTGGACGTGTGTATTAAATACCTATCAACGGATAGATAGATTAAAATAAACACTCCTTAATTTATTTTAATATCTAATAAATGTAGACTAAATTAAATGACTTCAGCCATGTATAAACAGATACGTTTTGGGAATATTTCAGAAAATCTAAAAGATGGGAATATTTTTAATTCGTTGACCGTTGATTCTCATCGCCCTGTTTCTCCTTGCCACGGTGTCCATACTTAGGTTCGATCTCAGACTTACATATACAGGACTTCGGTACACCAAACTGATTTAAGAAAAATTTCCAACATACCATTTTACAATACATTATATACTATCGACACATCACGCAATTAATAATATTAGTACAATTAGTAAATCAGAGGCCTAGCTATAAAGACAACGTCACAGAAGGCGAGGGAAAGCGGGACAGAAAAACATGTTAAAAGTATGTACCATATTTTTATTCGTGTTGAGCAATAAACCGGTGTTCGAATATCAGGCGGGTGGGTACCAATTTTTCTAATGAAATACGCACTCAACAAATGTTCACGATTGACTTCCACGGTGAAGGAATGACATCTCTATATATAAAAATGAATTGCTGTTCGTTAGTCTCGCTAAAACTCGAGAACGGCTGAACCGATTTGGCTAATTTTGGTCTTGAATTATTTGTGGAAGTCCAGAAAAGGGTTTAAATAGTAAAATATATATATAGTAAAATAATTTGTTTTTCCTTTGATGTGTCCCCCGTCGGTCTTTTATTTATCGATTGAGGCACTACGAAGTCTGCCGGGTCAGCTAGTCGTGTAATAAAAATTAAAAACCCGCAAAATTATAATTTGCGTAATTACTGGTGGTAGGAACTCTTGTGAGTCCGCGCGGGTAGGTACCACCACCCTGCCTATGCCGTGAAGCAGTAATGCGTTTCGGCTTGAAGGGTGGGGCAGCCGTTGTAACTATACTTGAGACCTTAGAACTTATATTTCAAGGTGGGTGGCGCATTTACGTTGTAGATGTCTATGGGCTCCAGTAACCACTTAACACCAGTTGGGCTGTGAGCTCGTCCACCCATCTAAGCAATAAAAAACAACAAAATGCTTTATATAACAGGTTCCAAAGTGTGGTTTGGACACTAAGCTTGTTTATATACATATATATTTATATGTGTTATATATTAATTAATAAATCAGAGGCATAAAGATAGAGACAAAGTCATAGAAGGCGAGGGTGAGTGGGACAGGAAAAAATGTTAAATTTACCATGTTTTTATTTCTATAAAACAGATTGCATGTTGTATTTTGGGTACTAATTTTTCTTATATATAATACATATATTAAATCAATAATAAAGTAAGAAACTTCAGCTTTATCAAGTATAATGGAAGGTAAAAATATAGGTAATGAAAAACAATTCAACGGCATAATTTTGATATATTTTTTTTATAATAATAATAATTTTCCTTTCTTCATTTTATACTTACAAGAATCACTGTCGTCTCCGAAATAGCTCAATTCAAAGTGGGTGCAACGGTTGTTATCATGGGAATTCTCACGTTTGTAGTCAGGACAACTATTATTAGGTCCGGGACGAGTCCTCACATCCGCAGAACATTTCCTCCGCGTACCGTCATTAGGGCACGTCGTAATAACCCACTTCGCACCTTAGGCACGTCTTGAGGTACATTAACAGCGACATTTCTAGTTAACACAAACCATTTAATCCCGAAACTACGTGTATTCAAAAAGAATTCGAATCACATTTAATTTTTAGGGTTCTGTATTAAAGTTGGATGAATATTTACTTATATCGGTCTGTGGCAATCATTTTGTTGGACTATTGGCATTTAAGCCTAAAGATTAAAACGGTGGATAAACTCTTATCCAATCAGACTTGGTGTTCAAATCGCACAGATAGAAAAAAAAACTATTCAAGCAAATATGTAGCTAAGACGTGTTCACGATTTTCTTTCGCGATTAAGAAATAAAATTATTTTTTTAAGAATTTAATGAAATTACATTACAAAGTAAATTGTACATATTTACGTAAATCATAGTAGGGTTGGTATAGAGGCATATATAGTAAGCATAGAGGACTCCATTCAGCGGTTGATGGTGCAAGGAAAAGTCGAGGGCAAAAGATCTCGCGAACGATCTCCAACACGATGGACCGACCTCATAAAAATGACTCACTCCAACATAAATGATTGCTCTCACTCTGCGAAACACCGCGCCCATGGCGTCGCATCGCGAGAGCATAGGCGTTGCAGAATTCGAACGATACATGACCACGACCACTCTGTCAAGAGTGTTCGACTAGGAAGAAGAAGTAAGGTAGGTAGAGCGTGTGCACTTGGGAAGGTGCCGTAATCCTGCCTCTACCTACTCCTACCTATACGCTCTAGTTTGAAAGTTTAGAAACCTCTTAAACCCTAATATTGCGACTTAAAACTTGTGTCTCAATATGGGTTTGGCATTCAAGTTGTGATGTGAGCCTAAGTACTCGTCCAAGAATCTTGTGTACTAAATAATAATTTATGAAAGCAAATTTTCATCAGTATCAAACTTGAATAAGTTATAAAAAAAAAATATAGTATTTAGGGTTTCCGCTACAATATTAGATCACCACAGTATTTTGGAACAAACTTATATATAGAAGTGCGCAATATGTATAACTTACGCGATACACACCTATGACTGATGTTGAAGAAACAATTCTAATAAAAAAAAAACATTATTTTCTGACACAGCGTTTGGTTCGCGCAAAATTACATTACAATTCAATTATGGAAGATGCTCAAGCGCTAATACTCACCCGTTCAAAATGAAACGATCCAGAAATGACAAAGTAATAAGCAAATCGGATATAAGGAGGGCATTACAAAAGCGTTTATAAATTCAAAACAAGAAAAAACAATTAGCCTCTTAGTCTGAGAATCGGTCAACATCTATTATTCATACCCCTAAAGGTTAAGAGTGGTTCACCCAAAAAAAAATCTAGAAATAGTTATTTAAATGGCAAAATCAACGTTTGTCGGGTGAGTTAATGATATTAGTTATATTAATGCTAACCGGATTGTGTAAATGTTTCGCTACAGAATGGTGGCACCTACCATGGGTTTACAATGCGCTCCAGTAAATAGGACTGAGCTAAATCTGATTAAAATTTTCAAGGGTAAAAAAACATAGGTTGACTTGGGCTAAGGTGTCATAAAAATAGATGAATCTAAATATTATTATTTATTTTTCATTTTTTAGTTGAATTTCAATTTTTTTTTTCATATTTAATTATCATCGGTCCTTAATAAGTATACCAAATTTCGAGTTAATCCGACATTTTGAAGGGGGTCAAAATCATGTTTAAAGATTCCGTTACATACATACGTCTGAAGCTAATAAAAGCGTATTAACAAAACCTAAAAGTCGTTCAATCTATAATAGTAAAGTAAACTAACTAGGTATTAATTACAATAAATTCCTATGGCACTCACCAACGGATTATGTTCAGTACGCAATTCTCGGTCCAGTCAGTTTCGTTCGATGCTCAGCGAAGCCTGATGCCCCCGTGATGGGATGCTCACCCGTCTATGATAATCGGTTTCAGTAGCTCCTGTTCTAGCGTTCCCCGTGGACTAACTCGGAGCCGTGATAATAACACAGATTAAATGAGACCTAATATTCATATTGAATTATGCGCATATACATATATTCTTTTTTTAATACGCTTTTATTAGCTTCAGACGTATGTAATATGTTTGTAACGGAATCTTTGAATATGGATTTTAACCCCCTTCAAAACGTCGGATCGAACTCGAAATTTGGTATACTTATTAAGGACCGATGACAATTTAATGTATGAAAAAAAAAAAAATTTGAATAAATTGAAATTTAACTAAAAAATGAAAAAAAAAATAGTTTAGAGTAGTTAACTTTTTTTTTATTGTTGAGATGGGTGGACGAGCTCACAGAGCTCACCTGGTGTTAAGTGGTTACTGGAGCTCATAGACATCTACAACGTAAATGCGCGACCCACCTTGAAATATAAGTTCTAAGGTCTCAGTACAGTTACAACGGCTGCCCCACCTTTCAAACCGAAACGCATTACTGCTTCACGGTAGAAATAGGCAGGGTGGTGGTACCTACCCGTGCGGACTCACAAGAGGTCCTACCACCTGTCATCGTTGATACGATAAAATCATTTGATCATGGAACATTTCATGAAGTTATTTTTGATTATTGCCAATGTAAGCAGAAGAGCATAACGGTAAACTAAAGTTGAAGGCTTTAATGCGATGAACGGTGTCTTACAAAGCAATGGAAATGTTCTTAGGACATAAAGAAAGAAGAAAGAAAGAAAGAAAGAAAAGAAATCATTTATTCGCCAAGCATAGTGAAAATGAGTTATTACATAAATTAAAAGCAGCGTGTATGCATTGTCATTATTTGACATGCGAATTTTAGTGCAGTACATAGTTATAATCTATATATTAATACGTGAAGCAAAAACTTTGTATCCCTTTTTACGAAAATTGCGCGGACGGAGAAGTATGAAATTTTCCACACTTATAGAGAATATAGAGAAGAAGTGCACAATACAATTTTTTTTTAAATAATGCATAAAATATAGATTAAATCAATAAAGAAAACGCTACACACACTACACACCATGTATTTGACGCAGACACGCAAGCCTACTATTTATTTATTGTCAAACTTTTGTTCTTGACGTCTGTGGTCAAATTGAGAATAGATTAAATATTGTTTGTCTTTATTCATATATTTTTATATTGTAGCCTTGGTGAAATTTGTGATTATAGAAGTATAAAATACAATCATAATAGTGTACAAACTTACAATTCCAATTAATTATAGTCGAATTTCGACTACTGCGGGATCTCTAGTATTATATAATTTACCATTCATTCGTCCATAATTCAACTAATAATTAAAAAATCCATTTATTTTCAATGTCGCCCCTAAGAAAATAATTATTAAAATTAATGTTTACGACTTAATTTGCCTCTTTTTTTTCATTCTTCAGTGAGGAAACGAACAATGTGGCCCGTAGAGCACTCACCTATAGGAATACAGACGCGTCGGTGCCTAGCCCCATCAAAATTAATATTTGTTTGTACGATTAACTTTAAACTCGATACAACTCTGTTTGGAAACTGTTTATTAAAGAGCTTTTAAATAGAGATTTTATTTTATATATTACCAACTGTTTTAACACACAGAAACATTTACACAACGTATTAATAGAACTAGAGGTCCCGCAGTAGTCGAAATTCGACTATAATTAATTGGAATTGTAAGTTTGTACATTATTATAATTGTATTTTATATTTCTATAATCACAAATTTTGCCAAGGCTACACTATAAAAAAATATTAATAAAGACAAACAATATTTAATCTATTCTCAATTTGACCACAGACGTAAAGAACAAAAGTTTGACAATAAATATTATGAATGCGTGTGTGCGTCAAATACATAGTATCTAGTGCGTATGTTTTCTTTATTGATTTAATGTATATTTTATGCATTATTTCAAAAAAAATATTAGCATTGTGCACTTCTTCTCTATATTCTCTACAAGTGTGGAAAATTTCATACTCCTGCGTCCGCGCAATTTTCGTAAAAAGGGATACAAATTTTTTGCTTCACGTAGATTAAAACGACGCATTAAAAACGTATACTTTTTAAAATCGGACCTTAATATTCCAATGATAACTTCTTGCTTATTTTTTTTTTTCAATAACCTACAGAACATCGTAAAGTCCGTTGAGAAATTCTTATCTATTTTCTCCCGAGGAGCTCTGTCTTCCATTACAACGCCTTACCCTTATTATTTCTCTCACAGATTCCGCCTCAACAGGCAAATAAATGGGGATTACTTTCAAATTACTTTGTTACGTAGCTACAAATGTTCATTGGTACTTTACTATTTAATCGATTGATTGAATCGATATTTCACATTCAAATGAGAGATGAGACGTTTTACTTAGATTTTATGGTCGTCTTAATTTAAGTTGTATATATAATTTTGCGGTAGGCAGCGGCTTGGCTCTGCCCCTGGCATTGCTGAAGTCCATGGGCGACGGTATCACTCACCATCAGGTGGGTCGTATGCTCGTCTGCCTAAAAGGGCAATAAAAAAATATATATGTAGTTATTGCCTCAATGAATGAATGACGGCCCACCTAGAGTTAAGTGGTTCCTGGAACCAAAAGACATCATAACGTGAATGTCGTCACCCGCCTTGTGACATTAGGTCCAGGACCAAGTCACAATTATTTTTTTTATTGCTTAGATGAGTGGACGCGCTTATGGCCCTCCTATCCTCCTATCCTACGACGACCACTCCTATCGGATCCTTCCGATACCCTCTCGGTGCTTTTAGCCACACTAAGCTCACCGGTCCTTGTCGAAATCGTCGAAGGATTCCACATAAAACTTAGCCCATAGAAACAGCCCACTGAGCTTCTCGCCCGATCTTAGTGGATCGCAATTTCGATCCCGTGATAGATTCAACGAAGCACTGCTCTTGATAGGGCTAGTGTTAGCAGGTCTTCTCCGGCTAACCAGTGAACTCGCCTATCAAGCCGCGAGTAATTGAAGTATCTCCTTAGGCTACCAACGATAATATAGATAAAAAAAACTACCCACCAAACCGGAATACATTACTGCTCCGTGACCTTTAGTTCCTTTAATTCTGACCATTTATTATCAGGATCGTGGTACCACCCATACATGATTGCAACAATTACGCAAATCTATAAAATTTTCGGTTTTCATTTTTATTCCACGATACTATTCATTCATTAAACGGCCGTCTGGTGTAGTGGTAAGTGACATGGTCACTACACAAGGGGGTCGCGGGTTCGAATCCCGCCAAGGGAAGATATTTGTATGATAAATATAAATGTCTTTTCCAGGGTTATGGATGTATATTAAATATATGTATGTGTATAATAAAAATCTTACATTTATATCCGTTATCTGGTACCTGTAACACAAGTTCTTTACGAACTTATCACGGGACCAATTAACGTGGCGTGATTGTTAGTAAATATTTATTTATTTATTTTATTATTTATCGTGGAAGGCAGCCCTACAGACGTGATTGGTACCTGCCCGCCGGGATTTGAACATCGGCTTATTCGCATCACCCGGTACGGGTAGACGAGGCGTCTTATCATATCAGTAATTTTGGCTTTAACTTTATTCACTTTCAACCTTAGATTAGAGCCGCGATTTCGGGTAATTATTTTAAAGTAAAGCAACCTTCTGTTATCAATGATGGGATCTCATGTGCTCGCAACCATGTTCCGGCAGGTTTCAGTGCGTCTTGTAATCCCTGGTAGCAAGAATGAAATGTATGCCGGTGGCGGATGGTATGATATTAAAAAGGACTGCTGTATTATTTATTAATATTTTTTTAGTAAATAAATAATCACGCGAAAATAGCGATTTTGTAATCTAAGAAAATGAAAGGCCAATTCCAATATAAACTCGGCGAGACGATGTATTTCTGGACGAAAAACCCTAAGAAAACTGAATTAACATGATTTCGTACAAATCCAATAAATCTGTTTTCGCGGCAACGAACCGTTTTTAGCGAACGCCACGTGAAATTCCTGAAAAGTTTTTTAACAAGATAAATATTCATGGATGTGCGCTGATTTTTAGCGCCTCACGATGTTCCAGGAAGTCTTGATCTGAATAACTACAGAATTCTGAATTACACTTTTATTCCTTCATTCATTGATTAATTTATATGGCGTTTCAACTCCCTGTTCACCCAGTGTCTCCCAAGCAATGCCTCTAACACCCCCTGGATCAGCATCTAGGGCTTCTTTGTTAAGGGTTCCCTCTTTATCTACCTGCAAATGCTTCACGTTCACAAGCAATCCCTCGATAATAAAAGAGAATGTTCACCAGAAAATAACCTTCTTGGAATTATTTATTTACTAGCACACGTTATTTATTGCTCTCGTCGAGCAAATTTATCAATAATCTTAAAAAATTAAGTGAAAAGACTAAAATTAAATATTATCCTAAATAATTTATACTGAAATAACGAATAAACAAATCTTATAAGAAACAAAATAAAGTTACACCACAAATGTCATCTTGATAATAATTTATGAAGAAAACTTGGTAAAGTCGAAACAAAAATAAAGATCGGTTAATTTTTATCACAATTCTTTGTTTATTCATCTGTTTGCGAGACACGTTGTCGACTAATTAATTACTCTTCGAACATAAACATTTTATAGAACTTTGAAAGTCAAAGGTCATGCCATAGGGTTCGTCTATGTATATAAATACCAAAAATAATTTCGAAAGGCTTATTAAAATTAAATATATTACGCTCAAATAAATTGTATGTTTTGGTTGTTCTAATTGTAGGTTTCTTGTTAGTAACTGAATACAACTTTATTGATTAAACTTGAACCGCGCCATCTAGCATAAACGTGTCGAACTATCAATTACGCTGTGATTACAGAGATGGCGCTAGCTGTTGCTATTAAAACAAAGTTGAAATATGTCTAAATAAATTCTAAATATATCTATATTTGTGGCTTTATTATAAAGCCACAAATATAAACATTAAATATGTTTTATTTTTTATATTTACATCAATGTTGATATAATTTCCTCTTGAGGAAAATAGAAGAAAACAGAAATTCGATGACAAAATAAAACAAGCATCAAAATTAAATATTTATTTCAATTAATTACTTTACACAGCAGTAACTGTACTTATAGACTCATATACTGAGAGTTATTTGGTAGTTATTCTAAACAAGAAAAAATCTGTTGACGGTCTTTGGAGAAAATGGTACTTAACCTCGGTTTGATAGGATGTTTTCACATCGCTCCCATAGTAATGAAAAGGCCTATTTCAAAAACTTTTGGGAAAACGCGTTTAAAGATTCGGGATTCCCGATATTTTCCACTCTGTCATTCATAACATCGTAACTTAAAGTGCCATAGCTATGTTTTTTTTTTAAATAGTATGATAAACGTACTACAGTATTAACAGTTGAAACATTACAAAAAAGATGATTTTAGTACTAATAAAGGGTTTTTCTAAAACCCTTCCGAGTTAGGCCCTTATTTCATTATTTTTAGTTTTGATTTGGAAGGCAATATTTGGAATGTACCTTTCTAAAACTAAAAATAATCAACATAATAAAGACTATTACTAAATAATGCTTTATCACATTAAATATTCTATTGTATATAGGTAAAAGAGCCCTAATGAAAAATTCGAAAATAAAACAAAAATTATAAAAATATATATTATCCCAAAAATCTAACGAAATGGCACATAATATTAAATAAAGCAGGAAATCAAAAACTTCAAAAAACAAAAATATATTACAACAAAACTATTATTACTAGATATTGACAATATATGGGATCACATTAGCAAATCCATTGTAAAAGGTGCTAATATTACACTTGGTCGTACAAAAGGTTTTAGTTGGATTTTCTATAAAAGCGTATTTTGTTAGTGTTTTTAAACTATTATTTATTTTTAATTTTTTTGTTTTTTTTTAAATATTTGATTGTCATCAGTCCTTAATAAGTATACCAAATTTCGAGTTAATCCGACGTTTTCAAGGGGGTCAAAATTATGTTCAAAGATTCCGTTACAAACATACATACATACGTCTGAAGCTAATAAAAGCGTGTTAAAAAAGATGGCCGTTAATATTTCCATTGCCAAAACATGAAGCTTAAATCAAATTGAAAGTTTTAGGCTGGCTCATCCGTTAGTTGAGATCTAAGTTCGTAACAAATAATCGCACCAATAGATCCAATTTCAAACTCTTACCGACGAACAGAGTAGCGTTTCCCTTCCAACTAACACATAAACTAAAGCCTCGTTTAAACAGGAGCAATTTCTTCGAGTACCTACCGATCGTAAAATACTTATCTTTTTATCGTGAAAATGAAAATACAAGTCAATCTGCCAGACTTCGAAAAACAGTAAATTTTTTGTGTGTAAGAAAACGAAAATGCCAACTAATATGAGTAATTTATTAATTTTATACAAAATTCGAAGGTAGTGAACACGATAATGAAATGCGACAAATAACGGTCTAATCGACAAAAACTACCTATTGTCGTAGTTATTTAAATATACTCCAAAGAAAACACAATGACATGTAAGTTATATTTATGGTAATTCATTTACTTAAAAAATAAATAAATGGCAAGACCATCCGTGACCATTAAAACTCACCTGTAAACCATTCTTAGTCAAAATAAAAGTTAGACACAATAAAAATATTGCTATGCACGTACGGGCAAAGCCATCTGTCGTCAAATAGCAGAGACGAATATCAAAAAGAACTAGTAATACCGAGAACGCTCGAGAAGTGTAACGCCATCTAGTATCAAATCGCGGAAACACACCTGGAAACGACTGGTTTTATTGGGAATGTTTTCAATAATTATCATTGTAGAGACGTCGTATCGACTACAAAAGCATTGCAGAGATGATACTAAAGCAGGATCTACATCCAATTACTAACTGCCTTAGTTTCGAAGCGAAATAGCGAACTAATCACCTGAAGCGAAGCGTAGGATTTGAATTATGAATATTAAAGTGTTCCTTACGTGTTCTAAGTATTTAATAAAGTTTTAATTTGTACTTCAATGGAAGATTTATTTATCCCAAGTTTTAATTTGTACTTCAATGGAAGATTTATTAATCCCAAGCCCCAGCGTCTAACAATATATAATAAAGACGAAATTGAACTGTAAAATTAGTTTTAATTATGTCTACGACTCGCGGAAACCGGAGAAAATATGTATTCTAGTGGTCAGAATAATTCAAACATAAAATCGTTGTTAAATGAACAACTGTTATATATCCGCTTCTTTTTTTTTCTTTCCTACCTAAGCTGGTGGCTTTGAGAGGCTATTTCTACGTAACTTTAACTAGTAGGTAAGCTCACGGGGCTCAAACCTGATGACGTTGCTAACACGAACCCTAGCAAGAGCCGTGCTTCGCAGAATCTACTACCGGAACGGAAACGCGACCCACTGAAAAGATCCGGCGAGAAACTCAGTGGGCTGTGTCTGTGGGTTAATTTCCTCGTAGAGCCTTTCGTCGCAAGCGACGGAATCGATGAGAACGATGACAATCCGCTTCATTAAGTAGGGTGACTGAACGGTGGGTTCGTTGATGTGTCGTCTAATAAGTATTAAATTCATAATACCTTATCTTTTTCCCTTTTTTTCTATCGTTTCGTTCAGTTGAACGGTCGTATTCTTTCATTTGTCTTGTCCAGTCTCCAAAAGTGACACTCCCACAATGTCAAGTCTCCGTCTTAGTTCAGGTCTAGTCATTGTAGGTCGTGTATATGTCCGGTCAAAGAGGTTGCACGCCACGACAGTAACAGAACAATTATGTATTAAATAAACAACTACAAACAAGGATGTGTTCAAAAAGCACCCAATGGAGCCTTAAATCTTTTCTCGTAGGGTCGGCGGTGGCTTTCAGGATACAAAAGTATATGAAAATTTCAAGACAAATTTCATGAAGCCCTCTCGCATTACTTAACCGCATCCGATGACTTGCGGCTCGTATTCAAAGCGCCTTGTGTATATCAGCCCTAAGACTCGCGTCGCATGGGAAATACAAAGTTGCAAACGCAGAGAGGAGAGAAGTCGTAAAACTTAAACGACATACTAAAACAAAATTTTACCGAAAGCCGAAGCCGCGTCAGATCTAGAATACGTCTCGGAAGAAAGAATTTAACACCTTCCTCCACCCATAAACACTAAGTTGTCCTATAAATTTTTATATTTCCTTACATTTAATTTGGGGAAATGAAATGTATTGAGCAAATTTTGTAAATGAGTGTCGGGGCGGCACATCAATTAAACTTTTTTCAATTTTTACTGGTGGTAGGACCTCTTGTGAGTCCGCACGGGTAGGTACCACTACCCCGCCTATTTCTGCCGTGAAACAGTAATGCGTTTCGGTTCGAAGGGTGGGGCAGCTGATATAAATCAATTAGACCTGAGAACTTATCTCAAAGTGGGCGGTGGCATTTACATTATAGAGGTCTATGGGCTCCGGTAACCACTTAACATCAAGTGGGCTGTGAGCTCGTCCACCCATCTAAGCAATTTTTTTTTTTATAACATATGTACGTAGGCTAAGAACTCGAAAACAATCTTAGAAAGCAAACCGAGCTTACAATGAATTTAATAATTTTTTTATCGTGTTGATATTAGTCAGGATATTAGAGCGAAACTGTATAACTATTGTATTGTCATCGGTCCTTGATGCGTGTGAAAATTTTCAAGTTATCTGGACCTCTTGAAGTTGGTGAAAATGACGTTCAAAATTTCCATTACATATGTACAAACATACATACATAGCAAGTTAACGAAAACGTGTTAAGTACACGAATTTTCTGTTTACTATGACAACTCACAAAACACTCTCAGAGTACAAAGTTAAGTAATTTCCAAGTTAATTTACTAGCTCAAAGTGAGAAGCTAGTTCGTCGGAGCACGTAGGTAATCTTACGAAGATAGATGCATCGGCACCGTTGCCGGCAGTGACACAATTAATTCGGGAATGTTCGAGAATGCGTCGGTGAAACAGGCGCGCATTTAGACTATTCAATAAATTCTGTTAAGTTCCTCAAATTCTTATTCTTATAATTGTAACGCAGCGTTCCGTTTCGCGGGGCAACAGTAGCCAAAGGGATTGTGACTCAGGTCCGTGCCGTGACGACCCACCTCGCGCTACCCGCGCCCGCGCATCTATTGCATCATTTGCACCCCCAATTAGTACGTGCCAGACTTTGAAGTGGTAAACATGCGTCCCGTAATATTTTTATAAATTCTATTAAGTTCCTACCTAAACGCTGGTAGCCTCGAGGTCATTGCCCTTACGCACGGTCTGGTAGGTGATCTCACGTCGCTTAGCCTGGGAGGACTTGCTAACACTAACCTTAACAAGAGCAGTGCTTCGCTTAATCTACCACCGGATCGGAAACACTACTCAGATCGATAAACAAACTAGTATCTTAAACACAAACGCTACACATTCCCCCAAAAAAAAAAAGATTTATAACGGGTACGAAATCGTAAGCACTCGTGTCGAACCTTCACGTCATGTACACACATTCTCAGATAACACGAGAGCATATCACGTAAATCACGATCACCTTATCCGTTAAGTGCGTTTGATTCCTATTGTTTACCAAAAATACATGATATTCGGATCAACTAGACCTCTGGTCTCGTAATTGCTAGTTTGAAAACCACACTTTTTTTAGCCTACCTATGCTAGTAGCCTTGCGGGATTATAATAGCTTCACCGAACGTGTAGACGAGCTCACGGGGCTTTTTTTTTTTTATTGCCTTGGTAGGTAGACGAGTATACGGCCCACTTGATGGTGAGTGGTTACCGTCGCCCATGGACTTCAGCAATGCCAAGGGTAGAGCCAAGCCGCTGCCTACCGCAAAAACTGGCTCAGCCAATTTGCTAACACTAGCCCTAGGAAGGGCAGTGCTTCGCTGAATCTTTCACCGTATCGGAATCGCGATCCACTGAGAAGATCCGGCGAGAAACTCTGACGGCCCCTTCGGTAAGTTAATTTACTCTCCGAACCCTTCCGCCGCATATGACGGGTTCGACGAGAACGGTGACCGGTGCTTGCCTAAAAGCACGGATAATAAATCGGGACGATTCGAATTGAGGTTTTTCAACCATAGGAAAAATCCTAAGCTCGCCTCTTTGCACGTGGATAGTTATTTAAAATTGAATAATTATTGTGTTTTAGATAAAAAATAACTAGAAGAGTTCAACCATTAGTGAAAATAGTGTATTACACGTTGTTTCACTAATGTTGGCTTTCAGTATTTATGATTGCGGCAAAATGTCCAGAAGCGTTTTGGACGAAACCTGTCCTAAACATTCTAAAATTCGATTTCACGAGCCGCCGTAATTTAGAAATTGTTCATAATTTTCACCTGTACCTGACTTAGCTGCAACCACAGTATAATTGAATCTCTTGACACAGGCGTTTTAGGTTACAGATACTTAAAGTAGTGTTACTTAAACTAGTAAAATCAAGAAGTACAACGCCATCTATTGTCAGATAGCAGAAACACACATTAAAGCTACTCGACTTGCCCAGAATGCTCTCGATAAATCTAAGGATGTCGTATCGACTATTTAAGCGTTGCAGAGGCAAGTGGCACGAAAACAGTTAGTAATCGGAACTACTCGAAGCGAAGCAGCGAACGGAGCACTTAAAGCGAAGCGGAAGATGCGAATTTTTAAAGTGTTCATTAAGTGTTTTAAGTGTTAATACAGCTTTGATTTGTACTTAGGTGAACTTTTTATTTATCCCGATCCTCAGCGCGTAACAATATGTATAAATAATAAGAATAATATTTTATTTGGTTTAATTTTTCATAGTAATATAAAAATCAGCTCTCAGATTTCCGATCACTAATTAGAATTTCGGCTATTCAGTAATCAAACTTTTAATTGGCGAAGGATCGGTCTTGTTTTAGAAACAATATTTGAACCGACAGAAGCTGAAACATCGATCCAATTCGTCTCGAGAATAGTTTCTGATTACACGCCTGTCTAAGTTACTCGTGGAAAATTTTATTAATATAAATTCAGCTTTGTTGCTCATAGATATGAGCCCATATTTCTCTAGTGAATCCACACATTGTATAAGCACATCAACAGATGTCTCGGAAAGGTTTCCCGTGTAATGAAATTCTTCAAGTATACATTTTAACGTGCCTCGAATTTATTGAGTTTGAAAATTTTCTTAACATTTCAAACATGATTTGTTTGTACTATTTTTATTTTAAATTTAGTATCTGCTGACAAATGTTGCTAAGTAAGACGCACGGTTCGGTATATTCTTGTTTAATTCTGTCAAAAAACCGGCTATAATCTCGTTGTGGACACTGCACTTCGCAAGATAATCGCCTCGACGACTCCATCAGTGGGTGTCCTTGAGAAGAGCTGCGCGTCAGGTTGTAATGTTGACCATGGTAGTCCACCGAACGAAGCCTTGCCTTTGCTAGGGCTAATGTTAGGCATTCTTTAGGATTAAGCCCGTGAGCTCACCTACAGGAACGAGCGAAGCTGGCAGAGCTACTTACGCTATAGTAATCGGCAAACTTCTTGAGCAAATGACCTTGACTGCGCAGAACCGAATTTTAGATCACTTTGGTGGTGAGGGTGAGGCGCGACGGCAGGGGAAATCGTATCGAGCGCGTTATTGGTAGATCAGTCGAGCCTTGCGTCCCGCACCGCGCCCTCATTCCGCTTGCTCCCAAAAGTACGCTTGCGTACAGTGGAAAGTCTATCGTTATTAATCGTTAAGTTATTTGTTATAATTGCTTGTGGACTTTGTTGCCATTGCTATTTGTTGAGTGTTTGTTGATTTTTTATAAAACATACACTATGCCGTGACAAACTGGTGTAGTACTTAAAAGAAAGGGTAGAAAATTTGTGTACGACGTATATTGCTTCATTATAAAACAGGGGAAGAATGATATGGAAAAATTAAAACAGACTTCGGAAGCAACAAAAACATCAGTGAGTACTGTTAGGTGCATTATTAACGAAGCTAAAGGCTCTGGCTTGCTCGCCGTGTTTCGGACTCCGGGTAAGAAAAGATCAGGGAAGAAGAAAGTTACCGGAATGGATAGTTTCGTTCAATCTGTAATAAAAAGATGTAATCATAATAACTACATAACAAGCAGCGAAACTCCGTACCGTAGAAAGGCTTCGAAAAATTTAAAGAAGATATAAATTTTAATGGCTCGGAATGAAGCTTACGACGAATTATGAAAGAGCTAGGCTTCAGATGGAAAAAAAGAACAGAAAATAATCGGAAGCTGGTAAATGAAAAAAGTAACATTCGATTACTACGAATCGAATATCTTCAAAAAATAATTAATTATAGACAAAAAAGAAGACCGAATCGACCGAGTTGTAAACTACGCCGATGAGCCCTATGTCGACTCATCACGATGATAGCGACTCGGGTGATAAAAACAGTGATGATGATGATGGTCAAGATTATGATAACGAAAAAAAAATTACAAATACCAGCTTCGCTTCAACTGAACCAAGACCTGGCAACAGCTCTAGTTTTGACTTAATAGAAGGAATATCTATTTTACCCCAAGATTAAATTATTACAATTTTTAACCTATATGTTTTGTTGATGTTCTAATAAATATATAAATAAATACATATGTTGATTTTAATAATTTAATAGCATTATGACGCAGAGTAAGTAATGTTTTTGCACGTGAGTGTACCATGCGCAAACTTACCCCCACTACGTCAACAAATGCTCAAGAAGTTTGCCGGTTATTATACCAACGATTCGATAGAGAAAAAAGGTTAAATACATAAACATACAATACAATTCACAGCAATGTCCATTCAGTGTTTCTTTAAGCAGTAATTAAATAACGCAACACAATTAAATGGGAAAAACGTCTCTGATTTAAATGAATGTGACATATACGGATAAACGGACCGGCCAAGAGCCCGGCTTGCGAATCTCTAATAATGAAAAGCTTACACAAAAAAATTGGTCAACTTACTATTTATCAAGTAATGAAAAAGTAATACATACCAAATCGATGCTTAGTTATCAAAATATACAGATAGTAGCTCTGCCTAACTCCCTTTTATTTCCCCGAATAAAACTCAATAATGCGTCAATTTTAGTTAGAAAATCAGAAATAGGATTCGAGGCGAGCTCAAAAATGAGAACTCCAGTAAATCTATTTTTGTATTTTGCAAATGTAGTCTTTAAACTAAGGAGTTAAGGTTCAATACCTCGACAGCGCATGCGGCAAGTGATATCGACTTGCCAATTTACCTCGCGTCGCAACTTGCGAAACGCTAAGCATAATGCAATAATCCACAGCATTTCATGGAACAGGGTAATTCTAAAACAGTGATTTACCAAATTTTCAATGAAATTAAATTAATTATTATTAGTTTACTACGTACCTACGTTTTATAACTACGCAGTAAGTGGAAACATCGCAGTAGTAACTAGGTAGTAACTACGAAGTTTTAGAACTACGCAGTACTACGCGGTATGATATTTATAATTTCTACGTATAAGATTTATATCATTGCGAATCCTTAGTTTTCCTTTACTAAAAGAAGTAGACATGATAAAAACTGTTATTTTTAAATACCATTTGTAACGTTGTAACGTAACATAATTTATAATCTTAGTTGAAACAAGCAAAATAAATAAACATTTATCTAATTAATTACAAGTTTTTCAAAACAAACATTACATTGACACAAAACAGTTGCTACGGAAATATCACAGATATCGCTTAACATACATGCTTAAAACAATAATAATTGAAATCAAATAAATCATGGACAGGCGATAAACATATTTCTTTGTTCCGAAAAAAAACCTAATAATAATATTTGACATTATTTTATTCTGCCATATTTTATCTTTCTGATCTTAGAGGTAATTTGTTAGTATTTATTTTATGACAAAACCCTGCAAGAAATGCAGGGTTTGTTCTTGCCTTTACTTTTTTTTCAGTTTGTTATCTCTAGGATTCAATGATGTCCTGATTAAAAAAAAAAGACTTTGTACCGACCAAAACCGTTAGCTTACTCAGACCTCGTTCGCGCCATCAAAGAACTCAATTTATCTTCCATTGAAAAGCTTGATGAACTGGCCGTAACGTAGTTTGTCAAGGCTTTGAATTTACAGCGAGAGTTATAGACCGTATCGTGAATTTTATATCCGCTACTATAAATTTAAAGTCCTTTGTAATGAGACATTTAAAATGTTGTAACTATACTTGAGACCTTAGAACTTATATCTCAAGGTGGGTGGCGCAGATGTCTATAGGCTCCAGTAACCACTTAACACTAGGTGGGCTGTGAGGCCGTCCAACCACCTTAGCAATAAAAAATAAATGAATAAAAAATGTTGCCCAACTTTTTCTAAATACAAAACCTTGAGCAGCCTACGATATTAATTTGGAGGAAAAGCTACCGCGAAGCCCAGAGGAATAATTTGAAGCATTGTGAAATTTACGAGCCATTCTGGAAGCTAAGTATCTTAAATACACCGCGGTTTTGTAGTTACAACAATGAATATCTTTCGCAAATTCTTAATGATCTTTGGAAATAAAAACTACATAGAAGTTAATCAGCTATCATGCGCTTTAAAAACTAGTACCAGCCGTTTCTCACTGTGATACTAACTTGTCTTATCGGGTCTTTTGTAACCCTTAATACCAAGCGAGCTACAATGAATCTGGCTTATCTATTGCGAAAAAATCCTTAAGCATCCGAATAGCCTACACATTTTAATACACATGTATACATTAGTATTTTAGTATGTTTTGGTGCTATTAATTACCTATCTTTTTCAGAACTATCCTATCTGAAAGTCTGGCTCTATGAAATTGGTTAAAATATTTTTTAAAGAATAATATTTTCTAGAGAAACATGATATTCACTGATAAGTAGCTTCCCGCGAATGGTACGAAACGAAACAAAAGACAAGATTAAATTATAAGAGCACTCTCAGGTAGAGCTGAGACTGACTAATTAAATCACAGAGACCTAGAATTAACAAAGACACGAGAACCATTATTAATAATGAATGTACAAGTTGAATAGAGTTTTTTTTTTCGTTACGTCCATTTGATGGGTAGTTAATTTTTCGGCACATAGATACAATCTATACCCCTCCTGGCTGAGCCTTTGCTCGCCCACCTGTCCTGGTGAAACTGGAAAGGCCTTCGGGCCACCAGTAATCTCTCAATAAAAAAAATATCTATATTTCGGCCCGTTCAAAAATGATCTAAAATATAATTCATTTATTTAGCAACACACACACAAAACAATAACGTTAAAAACAATAACGCAACGCCAAATATTTTTGACAACAACATCAAATATCATTAAAAAAAAAAAATTGTTGATATTAATACGTTAATTTGTCACGTTTAAAGATACTAATAATGCTTTGTTGACTTTTTTTTTACTATCTCGCTAACGGTAAATACATATAACTGTCAACAATAACAAACAAATGACTATTCAAAAGTAAGAAACTTAGAGGTTATTTCAATTTCATACTAGAAAATGTATTGAATTCAAGAGTGACGTCAATATTGTAGAGCGCAATATGCTATATCGATATTCACTTCGTGGAAAAGCAATAGACTGCTCTATCTCAGAACTATGTGAGACGTATTAATTATTTCTCCAACAAGCGTGTAACAATTTATTGTTTTCATCAGTAAGTTTTTTTTTGAAGTGAGACTTCTTTAGGCGCATTGAGAGTAAAATTTAACTCGCGACAGATTCGTTACGGCTAGAGAGAAAATATACAATTTAGGAATAGCGAGAGTGAGAAAATAGATACAGCGTCTCGCGAACCACTCGACCGTGGAGAGAGGGAAAAGACAAAACGAGCTAGGCTGTTTCACTCTTTCACTCCCTATTACAAGAGAAATTTGATCGAAGGATGAAAAATAAAGAAACACTACACACCGTAAAAGAAGTTTCACTTCTTTCACGTGCACCAAGCAGCCCGCGCACCATTTTTTTGTTTCTGATAAACTGACATTAGCAAGATATCGAAATATCTAAATACATTATCAATGTTATTGGAGCAACAATAGTTTACTTGAAGCAACTGTGTCTTATGTGCAAAACGTTCTCGAGACCAAAAAAGGTGCTAACATTTCGTTAGCCTACAATTTCACTGGTGGTAGGACCTCTTGGGAGTCCGCACGGGTAGGTACCACCACCCCGCCTATTTCCGCCGTGAAGCAGTAATGCGTTTCGGTTCGAAGGGTGGGGTAGCCGTTGTAACTATACTGAGATCTTAGAACTTATATCTCGAGGTGGGTGGCGCATTTACGTTGTAGATGTCTATGGGCTCCAGTAACCACTTAANCCTACAATTTCACTGGTGGTAGGACCTCTTGGGAGTCCGCACGGGTAGGTACCACCACCCCGCCTATTTCCGCCGTGAAGCAGTAATGCGTTTCGGTTCGAAGGGTGGGGTAGCCGTTGTAACTATACTGAGATCTTAGAACTTATATCTCGAGGTGGGTGGCGCATTTACGTTGTAGATGTCTATGGGCTCCAGTAACCACTTAAAACCAGGTGGGCTGTGGGCTCGTCCATCTAAGCACCTTTGAGACTTCAACCTAACATCTGAAGGTTGATGAAAGTATTCAAGCTGCGATGTTTATGTGATTGAACTCCAGATAGGCTGTGAACAAATTCACCTATATTCACAGTGCAAAAACCTTAGTCTTTGTAGATAATAAAATCTAAGTACACTCTATAGATAATACAAACAAGAGATAACTAGATATCCTTTGAAGTCTCCGAGAGGATATTTAATTTTAAGCTTGCCGTTCGTCGGCAGAAAGCATGTAGCTTAAATAACTTTCATTTCATTTTTCAATTTAGAAATAATAATTTTATTTATATTCCGGGATGTTTTGTTTGTATGAAATGAAATAACATGGATCAAAGGGACAAGACTCCGTTAGTCCGTGGCCTAAATCGAAAGATTTCCTTAAACTCAATCTCGGATTACTTTTTATTTATTTCCAAGGTGATGGAGCGAATCATAAACATACAACTTCTTAAGTATCTTGAGGATCGCCAGCTGATCAGTGATCGGCAGTACGGTTTCCGCCATGGTCGCCCAGCTGGCGATCTTTTTGTATACCTCACACATAAATGGGCTGAAACCTTGGAAAGCAAGGGCGAGGTTCTCACTGTGAGCCTTGACATCGCGAAGGCCTTCGACAGGGTCTGGCATAGGGCACTTCTATCGAAGCTTCCAGCTTACGGGATCCCTGAGGGACTTACTGGTGGTAGGACCTCTTAAGTCCGCACGGGTAGATACTACCACCCCGCCTATTTCTGTCGTGAAGCAGTAATGCGTTTCGGTTTGAAGGGTGGGGCAGCCGCTGTAACTATACTTGAGACCTTAAAATTTGTATCTCAAGTGAGGCATTTACGTTATAGATGTGTATGGGCTCCAGTAACCACTTAACACCAGGTGGGCTGTGAGCTCGTTCATCCATCTAAGCAATAAAAAATAAATAATTAAATGTGTAAAATCATTACTTACAGTTATAGGACTTTGTATGTGAATACAGGTAGGTTCAACGCTATGTTTGCTTTTACGTAAAGCTGTCATCTGTATTTGTATAAGACATGAAGTCGAAGTATCAATTTCATTATTTAACAGCTACGCCATAGATTGTTATTAACAAACAAACAGTTGTTAGCGCCCTTGACGGCTGGGCCGAAGGTCGCGGGCTCGATTCTCCCATCACAACCAATTTCGTGTGATGAACAGCTTCGTTTGCTCTTTGTATGGACGTTTTGTCTACATATATGTATACTAGATGATAACCGTTTTTTTTTTGATAACGCCATCTTGTTTTGTCTTTAAAGCGGTTAGTTGCCCTCAATTAAGAAAAATAGTATTATTATTCGCCAATAGATGTCGGGAAGAGTTAATTATTGAAAACACGAATAAAACAACATTTTCTGAAAATAAATCGTAGCTAGATCGATTTATCGCCCCCGAAATCCCCCGTATACTAAATTTTATGAAAATCGTTGAAGTCGTTTCCGAGATTCAGATGATATATATATATATATATATATATATATATATATATATATTAATATACAAGAATTGCTCGTTTAAAGGTATAAGATACCTATGAGTGAAGAAGCTTCAATCAAAACTAATTCTAGTCAAAGAGAGAGCAGCCTTTGTTTCTCCATCAATACATACAATAGTACAATAGATCGCTACGTTCCGGCGTCCTATTACTCGATGGAAATCGGATTAATTAGATTTAATCGGCAGAATTGACGAAAGTGTCAATAATTGTCACTTACATTTGGCAACCGAATTTAAATTTACTTGATATGTGACAATGCATTTTAAATCTATCATTCAATTGGCATCGAAGTCATTTTGAAAAACTTAAAAGTCAACAAGAATCCCTACCGAACTTTATGTTTCAGGAAAATATTCTTAAATAACAATAAATTGTAAAAATAGACGATCGGTTTTGGAACTAAGTTCCTTATGGGACGATGCCGAGGGGTAACCTAACCGGGAAAAAACGTCCGTAACGTAAGTTTTTTATTAGTAATGCACACAGTGTACGATTTAACTTTATGATAACGTACAAAAAATAACATATTTTTTTATGATTCATTGACCACGATCTCAGAGCGTTCGTTTACGCAATACACTAATTCTTATGCAAGCAACCGTGAATGAAGTGTACCACAATAAGTTCGCACGTTACCGAATGACCGTGGGTTGTTGTGAAACCTCCAGTTTTGTTTTCTTTATACCTCAAATAGAACTTTAAATTAATATTTTTATAATAAACTAGCGACCCGCCCTCGCTTCGCTTCGGAAACATTAAAACACACATGAAACCAAAAAAAAAGAATAAAAAAAATAAAAAATAAAAGTAGCCTATGTTCATCAGGGACAATGTCGGCTTCTAATGGAAAAAGAATTTTTCAAATCGGTCCAGTAGTTTCGGAGCCTATTCGAAACAAACATACAAACAAATCTTTCCTCTTTATAATATTAGTATAGAAAACTTCGTTCCTAGCCGGTGTCGCACGACATCACGACACCACACATCTTTTTTTTTTCTAATTAATTGGTTGTCTACAATTCGGATTAACTGAGATTACAGAGAAATAACACGAAAAATTATTTACATTCAAATTTCAAACAATTCTCGACTGTATTAACTAAAGATAAAAGGCGACAAATTGTTTTTATTACGTTCCTAAGCCTAGGCGTGAATAGAAACAAATGATGATAATTAACAGCCTCATACATATATCTATCCCTTACTGATAATTCTGCAAATCTCTAAGAGCAGAGCTTCAACAGAAATATTTAAAAAGAGGTCATGAATTAACAAAATCTGACACTTTAAAAACAGATTATTTCAATGCTATTAAAGTCCTTTATTTAGACCAGTGTAATTATAAAATAATTTCGTTTATTGACAAGAATCTTACATAACTAACAAATAATCTATTATAATTAAAACCATTTTTAGGATTTTAATCTTTCTTTTTTTTTATTGTCGTTATATTATATCCAATAAAAAATAAAGATTCAATCGTAAAATAAATTTAAATCCCATCAAAAAATATCACACTTAATTGATGCAAAAATTCATAAAAAAAAAAAACTATGTCAAAATAAAAATACGTATTTAATAAATGTTTTCTCTTCTTCAGTTGAACTGAGAAATACCCGTTTCCTTTATTTCAGAGTCGATATTAAAGAAACTTATCTCTCGGATTTGACATGGTCAACTAGATTAATAAATTGAATATGCAATTTCTAAAAGGGCACATGTCACATATTTTGTCAAATACGTTTTTTCATATACATGTACTATTGAGGCTTACCTACACCCATTTTATAATAATTCCACTAATTTTCAATTGCTAATTAACACTAAAATATAATACCTCAAAAGTTAATATTTTAAATTTTACACTGCTTTAGAAAATAATCAGTTTTTTTTTTTCATTTCCTGAACATTTTACATTTTCGGAGATGTGCCCTTTTCGAAATTGCATATTCAAATAAATCTACGTGTTGAACAGAATTTGCAGGTTACACAGAGAACTATCGAAGCCATCTCTCCTACAACACAATGTGAGCTCGTCTTGATTCGATCCTGCACACTGCAAGTATCTCGGGAGCGGATTTTCGAAAATCCTTTATGTCGCCAACTCCTCCTGCAAACATAGATCACTGCATCGAAATGTAACTAACATATTGTCTTCTCGCATTAAAACTGTATAATCTCAAAACTTACTAAATTTTACAAGAGAGTACTTTAAAGGTATAACATATGATATTTTTAATATTAATTAATCATTTTTGCAAACATTTATTTTTTAGTTTTTATCAGTTACATTATCTGTCTTTTAAAGTAAGATAAAATTATGTATTAATTTTGTTAATAGTAGTCAAAACATAGTAGGTAAACTAAAAAAAAAAACTAAAACTAAACTGCGCTCTTTTGATAGTATTTATGAGAAAGTTACTGGTGATACCAAATGATTCCGCATATTAACTCAATTTCGAATATTTTTGGAAACTGTAGTACACTTTTAATGCGAAAAGACGATATATGACCGCCCGATTCCCAGTACCACGGGCACATAAACCTGAGTATTGATTTTTTCATTACACATAGTTGTCTATGTACCGACATAGCGGTCTGTGTCCGCGAACGTTGAGCTGTTTCAGTTTTCAGTTCAATTTATTATAAGTGACCGACCGTGTTCCGATATCTTTGTTGCTCGCGAATGTCGAATGACATTGTCCGTAAACAAGAGTAAATCCTTTGTTGTACTACTAGTAGTACTAGCGTACTTATAATATAACATTCATTTGTTTAATGTACACATTATTAAGACTTTATTAATTTTTAAATTTATCGATCGTAAACATTTTAAACTGTGTTATTGTTTTACTATTAACTTTATGTTACCTTGTGAATTCTTCATATTATCTATGTGTATTAGTTTATGTTTATTTTGTTTACATCCAAGTCGATAATCAGACGAGATCGGCACCTTGAGACGTAGCATGTGGATTATTGTGGATTCACCTGAGCGCGGCAGATGCGTCGCAGCTGCCGGCCGGGTTGGTCCTGTATTCCCCCGCCCGGGCCCCGCACCCCGCAAGCTCGCGCAATCGCGGATAACAGTTTTATTTCCCCGAATAAAGTTTATCAAACAAAGCGTGCGTGCCCCGCGCCCTGCATCTGCTCGCCCAGCTGTTCCCGTTGCAGCTGACCTATTCGTCTCGCTCGCGCCGCCCGGCCGCCCGTGTGTACAAGAGGGACGGAGTATATTCAGTGTAAGCGCGGAGCCCTTCAGTTCCCTGTGCACGGCCCATTCGCAGTCTGCATCCCGATGCCGACGGGCAAGCTAATAATGAACAAGCGTAAGCGTGAGGACTCCGAGCGTCGAGTGAAGCGTCAACGTCGCCGCAAGCGCTCCCACAGCGAGCCCTTGCTCAACGACTCCGAGAATGCGGAGAAACGTCAGGCGCTGAAGAGGCTCTTCGGACGGGTGTGCTCTGCAGAAGTAAATGACGACCATCGTCGAGTTAATCAGGAGGAGGAAGTCGAGGAGCCCGAGTTCGGCGGCCAGGGGCAGTTCGGCGACGAGAACGAGGATCCTCTACTCGACTCTGTGCCTGTGGACATGGACCCGGAGCAGCTTGGGTTTCTGGTGTGTGCGCAAGAGACCCTGCGTTTCTTGCATGGACGCGGCATTCCGGTTCAGCACCCGGTGTTCGCACGTCTGCGCTCGCGCCTGCTCCAAGGGATCGACGAGCTGGCGATGGCCTGAGCTTGGCTGGGCCCAGAGCCCGCGAGATATTAAGCCCCATCCGTTCCCGGCTTCACGTCCCGGACTTCCTGCGCTCTGCAGTTGGTGTATTTTTCGTTTGTTGTCGATGTCTCCTGTCCTTACCTACTTTGTGAGTTCCGGGTCAGTAATGAAGTGCGTGGTTGAATGTGGATGCGGTGTTTATTGGTGGCCCTCCTGCCGGGCGTCTAGTCACTATCTAGTCACTATTAAATTTAACGAAAATATTATCAACTATTTTATGCTAAAACTATTATATTTTATGTGTCTAATAAATCTATCCAAGTAATACCAGCGTTATTTATTTACAATAAAACCTCAATGAATTCGTAATTAGACTGTGACTTGAAAATAAAAAACTGTATCATAACTGAGTTTATAATAAAATTTGCGAAATTAAACAGCAGAGCGAATGCACTCACTGGCTTTTAAATTAATTAATATAATCTTTTGCGTGCCCACTTTTGTGCGAGATAATTAATTACATTTAAAAATCTATCACTAATAAAATTATAAAGAAAAGTGATACTGTTTATGTACAAATAATTATAATATTTCGATAGTAAATTCGATAATGAGTAAAATCACATTAAAACAGTTTACTTTGAAAAAGAAATCATTCTTAGACAAAGTCGACTTTTATTACAGATAACATAATTAAATGCGCAAATTCAGCTTAAACATTAAAATCACTTTGAAATAAATGCTTTTATAAATTCTAATTACTCTTTGTCTCTGATTACAGAGAATTTTCTTTGTTCATGAACTCACGAGTGCAAAATGTAATCAATGGTGTTGAGTGATTACCGGCAGCGACAATACCAGCCCCTATTATTACCTATTATATTATATTATATTATTATATTACCTTAAATACTTAACCAATAATTTGATGTATTTATGTTTTGCAATATTTTAACGTAGTTTACGTAAATTTGTTTTTAGGTTTATATATTGTACATGTTTATATTTTTGTAATTTATATTTTGGTTGTTATAGAAGCATTTGTATACGCCTGTATTTATATGTTTTATATATTCTTATTATCATATTATATACATATAGTCTTCTCGCATTGAAACTTTATAATCTCAAAACTTACTAAGTTTACAGGAGAAGGTTTTAAAGGTTTAACATGTTAATTTAATATTAATCATCTTTGCAACATTTTTTTTTTTTACTAGTTACATTATCTGTCTTTTTAAGTAAAATAAAATTTATATTGATTTTGTTAATAGTAGTTAAAACATAGGTAAACTAAAAAAACAAAACTAAACTACACTCTTTTGACAGTATTTATGAGAAAAAGACTGGTGATACCAAATAATTCCGCATATTAACTCAATTTCGAATATTTTTAGAAATTGTACCATTTTAATGCGAAAAGACGATATGTGTGTATATAATATTCTACAATTCAAAAATATTTAATAATAATATCGATTAGACACCACGATTTTTTCTTTATCTGTTACGGAGCAGTCATGCGTTCCGGATTCGAAGAGTGAGATAGCCGTTACATAATAAAGTTGAAACCAAGAATCAACAATGGGCTTCAGTAACCAGTTTTCACAAGATGGACCGTGAACTTATTATCAATAAAGGGCAATATTTTTTTTTTACTGTTAGTAGGATCTCATGTGAGTCTGCACGGGTAGGTACCACCACCCCGCCTATTTCTGCCGTGAAGCAGTAATGCGTTTCGGCTTGAAGGGTGCGGCAGCCGTTGTAAGTATACTGAGACCTTAGAACTTATATCTCAAGGTGGGTGACGCATTTACGTTGTAGATGTCTATGGGCTCCAGTAACCACTTAACACCAGGTGGGATGTGAGCTCGTCCACCCATCTAAGCAATAAAAATAAAATAAAAAGAACATAATTTTTTCTTAATTCTCCTTCTAAATTCTAAAACTGATCATACTGCAAACTTGCACAGTTTCATACCATACATTCACAAACTCTGGCACATACTTCATTCACATGACATATTAACTTAGTATATCATGAGTTCTTAATTAAATTTTCTTTGTTAAATGTTTTATTATAGTGTTACCTAAAAGATATCCTATTACAGTATTCTCAGTAGGAGGAGTGTTAGAGATTAAGATACAAGTTTAGTTCAATCACATATTATTATGAACTTCGAGCTGTATTTTCAATTAAGAAATCTTAAATTAAAAAACAAAAAAAATGTTTAATTCGAAAACCTATTAGCTGATCGTGTAGAGCGCCATGAATTCTGTACAATCATTGTACCAACGCTTCTTAAGTATGTAAGTATTTTTTCAAACATTTCTGAGATAATTGTCTTCAAAATTCTATACCCCTTTTTTATTAATTCTAATGACACTAGAAACTACTTCGGTTTCCGCATCATACCATTAGAATTACTATTATGACCTAATCTTTTTTCTTATTTAACACATTGGTTTCCATTTATCGTGAAGATAAAAACTATGAGAAACTAAGTCAAAATAATAGGTTGGGGAAAAGTCTTATCGCATCATAGTATGTATGAACTTGTAATAAAATCTCTTTGGCTATACTATTTGTATCTGGCTGGTTTTGGTATCATTAAAAGTTTAAGTTTTAAAGAAGATAATTCCAAATTCAAATTAGGAAAATGTGTGATTTTTATTTATTTTTCGTACTGTCAAGATGAGTGAACCTAATGAAGAAATTCGATACATTTTAAAATTTTACTACAAAAAAGGTAAAAATGCAACGCAAGCCGCGAAAAAAATTTGCGATGTTTATAGACCTACTTTATGGACCAGTAGCTACGACGTAGCTGAAGAACTGGGAATTGACCACAAAACAGTTTTGGCGCATTTGAAAAAATTGGGTACACAAAAAAGCTCGATATTTGGGTACCCCACGAACTCACTGAAAGAAACCTAATGAACCATGTACTAATTTGTGATTCTTTATTACGACATAATGAAACCGAACCATTTTTGAGAAGCTGATAAATGGTGATGAAAAGTGGATCACGTACGATAAGAACGTGCGAAAAAGGTCGTGGCCAAAGGCCAGTCAGGCTGCACAGATTGTGGCGAAACCCGGGTTAACTCGCAACCAGGTGATGCTGTGTGTTGGTGGTGGGATTGGAGGGGCATTATTCATTATGAGCTGTAAGCACCAAGCAGGACCATCTATTCTGAACTCTACTGCGAACAACTGATGAGATTAAAGCAAGAAGTTGAGAGAAAGCGACCGGAATTAATCAACAGAAGGCATGTGGTTTTTCATCATGATAACGCTAGACCTCACACATCTTTAGCCACTCAGCAAAAATTAAGAGAGCTTATCTGGGAGGTGTTAATGCATCCGCCGTTTCGTTACTATACTTGAGACCTTAGAACTTGTATCTCAAGGTGGGTGGCGCATTTACGTTGTGGATGTCTATGGGCTCCAGTAACCACTTAACACCAGGTGGGTTGTGAGCTCGTCCACCCATCTGAGCAATAAAAAAAAAAAAACCGGACCCTGCATCTTCAGATTTCCACATGTTTCGGTCTCTTCAAAATTCTTTAGGCAGTATCAGGTTAACATCACGAGAGGACTGCCAAAACCAATTGTCGCGGAATTTTGATCAGAAGCCCCAACATTTCTATAGCAATGGGATCATGTTTCTACCTATAAGATGGCAAAAAGTTATCAAACAAAATGGTACCTACATACTTTAGTTAAATGTAAATAAACTATATTAAAAAATGTTGTGAATTTTCTTAAAAAATGCGAAGAAACTTTTTCCCCAACCTATTATCTCTTAGACCTCAAGGTGTTGTAAGTTTTCTGCGTGTAAAAAACGTTAATGTACGTAAAGTAATGTTGTTAAGGGAGGCTAGCAATACAACTGTGAATAAAGTATTAGACGCTTTACAATATTCTGAAATTAAAAACCCGAGTCGTGCGATAGTTTTAATTTTTACAACACTATAGCCGTATTAGGGACAGATTTAAAAACGTCAATAGTAAAAACCAGTGCGACGGCACCAGTCAGCCTTTCCACCGCTTATTTTGTGGGTATATTTTTACCAAACCCACCGGTATTTCGTCTACCTAGCTCAAATCGGAAAGTAGTGAAGTACCTGTAACTAGACTCCGAAATAATTCACACAGTTTCCCGTTTTGCGTTCAGCCCGAACAGATTGATTGAGCTGAAAATAAAATTGAATTGAAATGGAAGCTGCTTTTACAGATAAAAACCAAACTTTTTAATGTTGTAAATGTTGAATGCAACTGAATTTGGTCAGATGCTTTTTAGGGTGCGAGTTATGCTTTACGTTTTCACCAAGATAGGCTAGGTCGTTGGCTCAATATAGAGAGATGTATGTATATGTCGGAGAAGGCTACAATTATTAACACAATCGTCAAACATCAATCAAATTATATCGAGCCAAAATACATAATTTGGGTACTACCTAAGTTTTTTTTTTATTTTTTTATTTTGTGTCCCCAGCAGCTCTACCATGAGGTGTTTCAGGATTATCCATTCTTTCTAGAACACCCTGTATATTAGATACTACTATCTATATATACTGAAACGTCTATACCTATTTAGTAAGCCATTTAAACAAATATATGCAACCGGGCTCTCACTGAGTGACTATTCATGTAGGCAAAAGCAAAGTTCGGCAAGAGTTGTGATTCACTTCGTCAACTACTTGATTAAACTCTAAAACAGTTATCTGAATAGGAACTGTTGTCTCTGCAATTTCATTAGAAAAACGGCTCGCGTCGCTAATACATCGTCTTGTAATAAAAACCTTCTAATTGTATCTAGTGTGGTGGATTTTATAAACCAAAATACCCTGGTGGGTTATGTGAATTATTTGTAGCAGCAAGAGATACATAAAACTCAATCATGTTAAATTCTACGCTTGTAAGAATTATTTTAGTCATTATATTATTATTATTGTTACGCCGGTAAGAGTAACACCATCTATCGCCCAAATAGTCGAACGAATATCGAAGGATCTAGTAGCATCTAGAACGCTCGAGAAGTACAACGCCATCTATTGTCAGATAGCGGAAACACACAATACTGTTGTGAAATATTCTTGACGATTCTAGGGATTTCGTCTCGACTATATTAAAAGCGTTGCAGAGATGGCACGCAGTCAAACCCTCAGACACAGCCCACTGAGTTTCTCGCCGCATCTTCTCAGTGGGTCGCGCTTCCGATCCGGTGGTAGATTCTGCGAAGCACGGCTCTTGCTAGGGTCCGTGTTAGCAACATCGTCAGGTTTGAGCCCAGCGAGCTCACCTACTAGTTAAGGTTACGCTGAAATAGCCTCTCAAGGCTCTCAGCTAGGTAGGAAAAAAAAGATAGTTAATGACGATGAGAAACAATGGACTACATGAGCAGTTTGAGAATTCTGGGCTCGATTTTATCATCACATTAAGATAATGATTTCATTAATGCAAATTTAATTATTTTAGAGTTTACAAAACGAAACTGAACTTATAAAAAATATGAATTCGCGGGCCTGAATCTTATTACCGCGAGACAGAACTACTACAATGATACAAATCGGCATTAAAAAAAAACGGATATAGAAATAGAAATTAGATGATTAAAGGAACTCAGCAGGCCAATGTTATGAGTTATGTTTCACGTCGAACTCTTCGACGAGTACAGTTACAAAGCTCTCAATGGTAGTTTTTCAATTACAGAGCATAATGCGACTCAGTGACGCACAATGCCGAATTATGCTGAAGCTGAATTGGAACGTGAATTACTTTTGAAATGCATCAGCAGAGTGCGCTAAGTTAGCACAGTTTTAATTAACATTGATTATTTCTAAGAAACTACGACGAAACGAAAGCCTTACAATTTTTTTTCAACAATAAATAATATTACTAACGATAATATAAACAAAATTTCGATCAATGCCAACTTAAAGAAAAAACGCTTGTCAATTTTCTGTCACTGAGTTGGTATCGATTACACGCATCACGCGAGAGCAGTACTTTTGAGAGTGCTTGATTGTGCGAAGCGTTGCTGTAGTTGGAACATTCAACGTTGAGCATTATGCCGCATAATGCGCTCTTGTGCTGTAATTGGAAAACTACCATTAGCTGCTCCTAGTGTTAGAGCTGCAAGCGTCAAAATAATAATTGTGTTAGTAGATCGGGCGGATCCATAACGTGTCTAATGGCGTCGACGGTGACTGGCTTCTACGTGAGCCGGGATCGGAGAGCAGCCGGTGGCGGTCACGATGAGGGGATTCTCATTACCCATCGCCTTATAGAAGTAGCGTAATTATGGTTTCACGCAAAATAAATAAATAATAGTTTGAAAAAAATAACAAAATACGCTTTTATAGAAAATGCAACTAAAATATAGAAAATAAATTTTAATAAAGTTGAATTAAAAATAGTGTAAGAAAAAATGATTTCATTGTATTATAAAAAAAGGGTGGGGTGCATGGTTTCAGTAGTTATAAATATTTTATGAACAGATATGAGTAGAAGGGTTATTTTGATAATATCCTGAAAAGCAACCAACGCTTTTTTAAGCTATTATTTATTTTTCATTTTTTGAATTGAATTTCAGTTTTTCAATTTTTTTTTAATATTGAATTGTCATCGGTCCTTAATAAGTATACCAAATTTCGAGTTAATCCGACGTTTTGAAGGGGGTCAAAATCATGTTCAAAGATTCCGTTAGACACTAACATACTAACATACATACGTCTGAAGCTAATAAAAGCGTATTAAAAATAAGCTGCGTTCTTATGTCGCTGTACAGAAAACGTTTTACAGCACGCTAGCACAAGCAAGTATTTTTTCTCTTCTTTTAGCTTATATGGACAATGTAGCTGATGTAAGCGAAGACTGGAGCCAGCCACTTGAGAAGTTTCACTTCGGAACTACAATAATTTGATACTCGAAATTTGGTTATTTGGAGAGTTTGTCTCTTAAATTTTCCGACACTCAGTTGACAGTGTCAACACAGTCATCGTTAATTAGAACTAGATGATGACCGAGCTTTGCTCGATTTTTTTTTGATAACGCCATCTTGTTGTATCTTTGCAGCGGTTAGTTGCCTTCAATTAAGAAAAATAGTATTATTATTCGCCAATAGATGTCGGGAAGAGTTGATTATTAAAAACACGAATAAAACAACATTTTCTGAAAATAAATCGTAGCTAGATCGATTTATCGCCCCCGAAATCCCCTGTATACTAAATTTTATGAAAATCGTTGGAGCCGTTTCCGAGATTCAGATTATATACATATTATATATTAAATATACAAGAATTGCTCGTTTAAAGGTATAAGATTATTTATAGCTTCGTTTCTCTTAATCATGTTCCAAATCGAAAATCAAATTTTTCTACCTTATCGCTGAAGTTCCGAAGTCGTAATGAAATACGAAGTGAATGTTGGCGAGAAGCTCTCCCAGCTTCTCAGTCCGGACGAGAGCAACTTAAAACGAGATACGATTGCGACAGAAACAAACTTGTGAATTCGACATTGGAAAGTTCTCCTTCGAACAATTCAATCTGAGGCCGCACCTAGGCCGAAGCTAGGATATCGATTTCACTAAGATCCCTAATCGTCTAGGTATAATATAATTATAAACCCTGATTAGAGTATGCTAGTTGTTAGAGGTATAAGCACGTTCTAAGAGAACTATACATTCAAACGAGTTTTCTTATAATAAACAAATGTCTGTCCCGCCTTTTTCCACCAGCCGATTTATACCTCCTTCGTGGTATAAATCGGCTGGATGGTGATATCTACCGGAGGACTTACAATACGCCCTACCACAGGTAATGAATGATGAACAAATTATGAATGAACATTCTCACAGTGTTTTTTTTTTTTATTGCCTTTGTAGGCAGACGGGCATACGGCCCACCTGATTACACCTGTTTAGATATATACAGAAACTAAGCTAGTGATCGATCGGTAATGGTGACACACACAGGTCGGCCATATGCAATAACATCTATCTGTGAATACACTAAAACAATTACGGAACAATACTTATAGGGTTTACTTGAATCCATTACCTTAAATGAAGAAAGGGAGTTGACAGCGCTCACGACGCCCGACGCGTTAAAACAAAACAATAGCGATCGAAAAGTTTACTTTTGTCACTGTTTGTTTCACGGAATGTAACGTGCATAAATAATAGTTTCAAAAAACTAACAAAAAACGCTTTTATAAAAAATCCAACTAAAAAATAGAAAATAAATTTTATTAAATTTGATTTTTTTTTTAATGCTTAGATGGGTGGACGAGCTCACAGCCCACCTGGTGTTAAGTGGTTACTGGAGCCCATAGACATTCACAACGTAAATGCGCCACCCACCTTGAGATATAAGTTCTAAGATCTCAAGTATAGTTACAACGGCTGCCCCACCCTTCAAACCGAAACGCATTACTGCTTCACGGCAGAAATAGGCAGAGTGGTGGTACCCACCCGCGCGGACTCACAAGAGGTCCTGCCACCAGTAAAAATAGAGTAAGAAAAAAGATTTTATTGTAAAAAAAGCGTGAATTACCCTGGGAAGTTTGAACTATCCTGAAGTTTCGTGTACTTTGTCTAAATATTTGCGTGTTTCCGTCACACTCGTACACGTGCCAACCCAGGACGCTTCAACTATTTTCTTTGGTACCTAATTTTACATATTTTTTGTTGTTGTTTAGTTGAGTGGATGAGCTCACAGCCCACCTGGTGTAAAGTGGTTACTGGAGCCCATAGATATCTACAACGTAAATGCGCCACCCACCTTGAGATATAAGTTCTAAGGTCTCAGTATGGTTACAATGGCTGCCCCACCCTTCAAACCGAAACGCGTTACTGCTTCACGGCAGAAATAGGCAGGGTGGTGGTACCTACCCGTGCGGACTCCCAAGAGGTCCTACCACCAGTTAAATCTCAGGATCTACGGAGGTTCGATCAGCTCTGTGTTTTATACATTTCTTTAATACCTTGGTAGTCGTCGTAAATAATAGAGGCACAGCAAATCGCTCCCAGACCTAAAATAATAATATACAGTCGAATATTAATTTATTTTGTACTCGCTGACCCGGCAGACTTCGTAGTGCCTCAATCGATAAATAAAAGATCTAAACTTTTGTATAAAATAAACTTAAAATAAACAAAAGGAATCTGTCCTACACATCAAAGGAAAAACAAAATTGTTATTTTTATTTAATTCCGAGTATTTTCATATTTATCTACCTTTTAAACCTTGTCTGGACTTCCACAAATAATCCAAGACCAAAATTAGCCAAATCGGTTCAGCCGTTCTCGAGTTTTAGCGAGACTAACGAACAGCAATTCATATTTATATATACCTATATATAGGTACTGATATAGATAATGGCTTCCAGGCAACACATAAAAATGTATGACGACAGAAATAGAATATGTAATATATCTTAAACGTCGAAGTATTTGAAAAAATCTGGACAACACTTACTTTTCTAATTACAATCTAGTACTAAGACAGAAAGTGCATATACGAAATAAAATATAAATACGTTCGTATGACGCAAATCTAATTAAAAGTAAGCCGGTCGTGTCTGAGCATCTCGCCACAGATCCACCGAATGGAATTTAATGGAACCGGCGTTCGCAGAGTAACTTTATCAACATCATAATATGCATTTCTTGTCAAGTCTAGTATATAATGATATCTATGACAATATATAAAATCGAGCACATTTTAACCGACTTCAAAAAAGAAGGTGGTTCTCAATTCGACTGTATGTTTTTTTTTATGTTTGTTACCTCATAACTTTTGACTGGATGAATCGATTTTGATGATTCTTTTTTTATTAGAAAGCTGACGCTTCCCGTGTCGTTCCAATTAGGAAGGGTAACAAAAAAATAAAAATACCTTGTGGAAACGGTGCACATTCCTGATTCGCTGGGTCCGGGTCAGCCCTAAAAGCATCCTGAAGGCATTAGTATTAGAACTATTGTACCGTGGTTCACTTGCGGACTAACATAAGTAATGATAGCCTCTTAGGTAAATAAATATAACGGTACAATTCGTAGTTAATGCTTTAAAATTAGCATTTTTACTGTATTACAGATTTTGATATTTGACTATTTTAACATTTTAATTAATACATATTATAATCTTATATGAGAAGACCTACTTGTTTATTATTATTCTTTCTTTTTTTAATGTACCATTTGTAATTTAATTTTGATTTAAATGTGTATGTCAATTGATGGATTATTGTTATCTGATAAATAAATGAATTGAATTAAATTGAATACAGTAATTTTATTACTTTATCGTAATATCTTGACCAAAATCAAAAGGATAAAAATAAAACATTTAACTAAATTCAGTTAGCTTGATTTGTTTCGATCCGGTAATGACTTAAAAAAAAAAAAACTTTTTTCTAGGCGAATCGATTTCGATGGATGTTATTAAATTTGATAGCTGGTGTTTTTCGTATGGTCCCAATTAAATTTTATCAAGATTTGACCAGTTGGTTTTGAATGATACTTAATCATGTATATTTTATTGAATTTGACTACGTTGATGATATTCTAATTTTATTTAAGCCGTTTCTATAGTACATCTCGATGTACATAGTTTCAAAAGTAACATTTTAAACCTGAAATTAGAATGATTTCGGCGTCCATGGACAGCTGTTATCTTACTGGGTGAGCTGGATCCTCATCTACCGCCAAGGGTTTCATTTTTCTTCGTTTGAGGTTCGAGAAAATCAAAAACCCTGTCTGTACATTAATTATGTTTTGTTTAAAACATTTGATTTAGCCGGAACATGGGAGCGACGTTATGTGAATTATTTTACTATGTTAGCTTAAGGTTTCATCCGGTTTAAAAGTGAAATAACTGTGGTTTATTAACCATTAAACATCGTTCTGTGAACTTCACAAATGTGAGAATTTTAAGCAGGCCTTGGACGTGGCTTCTAAGGTTCTTCCAAAAATCCATTGAAGTCTCAATAACAAACACAATTTTACTGAGAATTTATTTCATCCCAATTGGTTACAGACTCAAATAAATCATCTCATTCTGCTCTTAGTCATTTTTTAGATATCATAATTTATGTATGTTTGTATTGAAAGATTTTTGTAAAGCCGTCATTAGCAACAATAGAATCGCAAGAGACCAATTTTCATACTGAATAAAATAAAACAAATTGAATGCAAATGTGTTAATATGTACACGATATATATATATATACTATATATCTCTCTAGCTCGTCTTTTATCCGAACTGTATACAGTGACTCTTTTTCTGCTTTAAGAAAAAAATTCTAATTAAAGTATCATCAACACACGACAGATAGCACCCAAAACACTTATATTTATTTACCAATGACTATTTTGCATTCACAATTTTGCCAAACAATAAAAATGAATAGAGATTGCCATATATTTTTTTAAAAATCATTTCTGTGAACAAAATAGATGCAAAATGTTTTTTTTAACGACCGATCTCCCGGCTGAGCCCATTATTTGCACGTGGCATTGTCATCAATACACATTTTTATTGGTCTACTAGTAAACCCGGTCACAAAAATAAAAACATCGATCTCTTCACTCTCTCGAACTATTCACGCACTATCTACCTTTATGGTGCTGCTATGAGAGAAACTATCTCTGGAACGCCAAGAACCAGTGTACCAAATTTTACTGCCATCAGAATTACGGTTCAGGCACGCAACGGGGACAGTCACTAATCATTATTTAAACGACTCTATTTTATTTTTCTTCTTTATCATCGCTACATTCCTGGCAGAGTGGTCGGGGTAGTCATGCTTTCAGTAAGGTGTTTCACAACCAAGTGCTACTCCTCCTTTCCGGCTGTGCATCTGGTGCTTACATATAGAGGACAATCCGTTGCAACCTTTACCTGGTCAGTCCACCATGCGGGAGATCTAAACACGTTATTTCAGGTCTAGACGCATCCTCGTCATCGACATGCGAACTAACCCATAGACACAATCCACTAAGTTTCTCGCCGGATCTACTGCGTGCATCGCGATGTCGATCCTGTGGTAAATTCAGCAAAGCACTGCTCTTGCTAGGGCAGATTTTAGCAAAATCTCTCAGGCTGAGCCCCGTGAGCGCACCTACCCGCCTGGTAGTCTCTTAAGGCTACTGGTATTGTTATTATATTACCAGTATTACATTAATGTGATAATCTAGGTGGCACTTACGTCCCGGGACCTGGGCGGGCCCCCGATGCGCACTCTGCGTGCCGTGGGTTCCGTCTGTGGGGGAGTTTTGCTGGACTTCCACCGGGCGCGTCCGTAGGTGGCGGATAACGGGCCTCTGGGAGCAGTCATACTCCCAGGGGTATCGCTCCTTCTCTCTCGTTGTGTTATGGCGGGAGAGATTGAGCGACGTGGACCAAAACCAGCAGGGGGNACATTGGGGTGGGAGCCGGCGAAGGCGGGCCTATGGCGCGCACATGGCGGTACCTGGGTCCCCGCCCAGCCGGAGTGGAGGAGCTCGTTGGGGTTTAGTCGGTAGTCGTTAAGCTGGGCGGGTTTGGCGAGAGCTGAACTTAGCCCAGCGCGCCTTTCTAAAGGCGTAGTCTCCGTGGACCAATTGGTTGAGGGCGCGGGCCTCGGTTCGCGACTTCTTCCTCTTTCTTCCACCGGAGGCGCGGAGTCCGACATAACCCGGTCCGACCCCCGTCGGCAGGGTATCCGTAAAGACTAGGATTCCCCATCGATACCAAAAAAAAAAAAAAAAAAAAAAGGTGGCACTTACGTCATAACTCCGGTAACCAGGGATTACATTTTCTGCAAATATTGAAACTACACCTGAGAATAAATTGGTATGAATGAAGTGCAATCTATCTCTCAGGCTACTTTAAAAAACCTAATTTCATTTACTTTGTGGGTTACACTTCATTGGGCGGAAGTTATTAGTCTATAAGAGAAATATTAGTTATGTATAATATTTATTATCTGAAAACCTCAAAAGAACTGTAATCGAAAAATTTCCAATCGAGAATGATCAAAAATTTTACTCTTATTTATAAACAAGACACTGCAGAATTTTAATTGTTGAAAATGCCTCATATGCATTCGAAGTAGTACACCTTTTGAACTAAAATGCGAGATTTAAGAACAAACATTATTGAACATGGAAAAATATCACATACAGCCAAGATCACTTAAGAATACATGTAATCAAATGACATTACTCACAGATAACTAAACACCTACTGTTAACACCATATTAATGTAATCAACAACCGTCTATAAACAGTGAAGTGGTGCTTAATTGGTAAGTCCTCAAGCCGACCGGCTAGTCGTCCTGTCGTATTATCTCATATAGCCTCTTGCTAATAGAATAACATGTCTGGTGGAGCATAAAGTGAACTAGATAGGACTCCACAGTGAATAAAGCTTTTTAGTTTTTATTCCATTTAGATCGGAAAACTTCATTCACATTAATTGTGTAATTGTCACACTCAAATAATACACAGGTTTTATGTGTGTGTGTGTGTGTGTGTGTGTGTGTGTGTGTGTGTGTGTTCTCTAGAAACTCCGCAACAGCCGGATCACCCTAAAGGAAATTTTAAGGGATATCATTATATTTGCCCGAGCCGGGAATCCTATGAACTTTGGTAGCGATTGAGTCAAATGCAACTTACATATAAAATCGACCAGCAAAGTAGATTGGTGTGACTAATTAGAAATAAAAGCCAAAATATATACAAATAATAATAACGGCTAGCAGAAATGGAAAGTAAACGCAATATCGTCTATAATAATTTGAAGCAAAGAATGTGATAGCGATAATATGCTTAGGTAGAAGAACTCGGCGACTCAAGCTACGGTGATTGGATGGGACTGCAAGTTACTAGAAGCTGATTGGATAACTGGATAAACATGCTAGCTATATAGAAATCTAAATATATCAAACATTAGATAGGGACCCAGTAGCTGAAGAATGTCAAATAATGAAATATCAAAAAATGTTTTTTTTTACTTAACAAGCTATGTGAAGACCCACTAGCTTAAATCTATAGACCCCAAATAAGAACATACAAAGTTATTTTAGTCTATTAAAGATGACAAATACTGTAATTATTACTTCTTTATCTCTTTCACAGATACAACCCATTGAGTTTCTCGACGGATCTTTTCAGTGGGTCACGATTCAGATCCGGCGTTAGATTTAGAAAACCAATGCTCTTACCAGAGCCAGTGCTAGCAAGCTCTCTCAGGTTGAGCCCGTGAGATCACCTAGCAGTCCGAGGGGAAAAAGTAATTATACCACTAAATCATAAACTCAAAGCTGTTTGACTGTTTTATATTCACTGTCTTACGATGTCCGATAGAGTAGTGAGTTATCGATTTCTACTATAAATATCGCTCCTGTAACTCGGCGCCTTCCACGATTTTCCGTTGCTTGGTTACTAAGAGCTGATTTTTCATTAGCCCGAGCACACTCCAAGGACTGGGAGTTTGTACGGGATGCCAAACGAAAATGCTCCTTAAACGAACACAGGATAGTTAAATTTTTCTTCAAACAGACAAGTCTATACTTCCATAAATAAAAAGTTAAAAACACTTATTTGAAAAACACAAGCGCCTGAAAATTAGCTCTTCAAGCTAAAATCATTTTAAATTGCTTGGCTATAAAGCCGCTTTCTTGTTTTACTCTTGATTCCTTTGACATATAACTCCTTTGAAGTATTTGCATCCTATAAACTACTATTCAATTTTAAATCAATATAATATTACGGATTTCTTGTTTTGTTTTTATTGCCTTAGTAGGCAGACGAGCATATGGCTCACCTGATGGTGAGCGGTTACCGTCGCCCGTGGACTTCGGCAATGCCAGGGGCAAAGTCAAGCCGCTGCCTACGAAGAGGCAGACGAGCGTAAGGCCCACCTGTTGGTGAGTGGTTACCGTCGCCCGTGGACTTCAGCAATGCCATGGGCAGAGCCAAGCCGCTGCCTACCAGTAGGCAGACAAACGTACGGCTCACCTGATGGTGAGTGCTTCCAGTCTCCAGTTTAACTTCTTAATCGGACATTTTCTAATTACTCATTACCAATTTGTTAATGAGAAACAAAATTTGAGATCAAAATTGTGAGCGAAAACGACCTAAGACGGATGTGTTTTTAATACGCTTTTATTAGCTTCAGAATCTTCAAATCATACATACATCTTCAGTATGTATGTAATGGAATCTTTCAACATGATTTTGACCCCCTTCAAAACGTCGAATTAACTCGAAATTTGGTATACTTATTAAGTACCAATGACAATTCAATATTAAAAAAAGGATTGGAAAAAAAATCAACTATAAAATTAAAAATAAATAATAGTTTGAAAAAACTAAAAAAAATACGCTTTTATAGAAAATCCAACTAAAAAATAGAAAATAAATTTTAATAATTTGAAATAAAAACATTATGAGAAAAAGTGATTTTATTGAAAAAAGCGTGGAGTGCTTTTCAGGATGTTATCAAAATAACCCTTTTACTCATATCTGTTCATAAAATATTTATAACTACTGATACCATGCACCCCACGCTTTTTTTACAATAAAATCACTTTTTCTTACACTGTTTTTAATTAAAATTTATTAATATTTATTTTTAATTTTTTTGTTGGATTTTCTATAAAAACGTATTTTGTTCGTTTTTTTAAACTATTATTTATGTATGAACCTCGTTTAATAGAGCAAGATTTTTCCCTAGTATCATAGTCATTCTGCCTATTTTCACTGCGAAGCAACAGCCACCGATAACCGTGTAACATCAGACGGTGAGAGCGTCTGCACATATTGGCTAATAAAAATCTAATTCAAACTTCAAAACTTGAACGTCATTAGTGAATCACTTAAAGGAAAATAGAGTAAACGCCGAAGCATTTTATTTTCTTGTACTACGTGGGTAGGTATTACTCTGTCGGCTATGTAGGGTTGAACGACCGTTTCCTCAAACTACTGAGACTTCGATCTCAGTTCTCAAAGTGGGCGTTATTCAAATGTCTAAAGGCAACCGCTACCTTTATATCTTATACCTTTAAACGAGCAATTCTTGTATATTCATAATATATATGTAATCTGAATCTCGGAAACGGCTCCAACGATTTTCATAAAATTTAGTATACAGGGGATTTCGGGGGCGATAAATCGATCTAGCTACGATTTATTTTCAGAAAATGTTGTTTTGTTCGCGTTTTCAATAATCAACTCTTCCTGACGTCTATTGGCGAATAATAATACTATTTTTCGTAATTGAGGGCAACTAACCGTTTTAAAGACACAACAAGATGGCGTTATCAAAAAAAAACGAGCAAAGCTCGGTCATCGTCTAGTTACCTTTAAATGAAATAGTGTTTGAACGTTCTAAGAATTTTCAGTTTCAACAACATCGATTAGATATTCTGTATTATTATTATTAATTTTTTTCTACTGCTTTGATGGGTGGACGAACTCACAGCCCACCTGGTGTTAAGTGGTTACTGGAGCCCATAGACATCCACAACGTAAATGGGCCACCCACCTAGAGATATAAGTTCTAAGGTCTCAGTATAGTTACAACGGCTGCCCCACCCTTCAAACCGAAGCGCATTACTGCTTCACGGCAGAAATAGTTAGGGGGTGGTACCTACCCGTGCGGACTCACAAGAGATCCTACCTACCAATAAAATTATTAATAATTATTTTATAAGGAAGTTGCCGCGATAACATTTCAAATAAAAATGAATATCAGTATTTTTATAAGAAAAACTTGAAAATAACATAATGACAATAAAAATCGTGAGATTAAACCGTTAAGGTCATTTTAATTTTTATCTTATTGTTCTTAGACATCTTTTCAATGATATCATTTTATATTTTATGTACTTTATCGTTTTATTTTACTTTGAATTAATTGTTGTATATGTAAGAATATTTTTTTTGTTTAGACATGTGAGTAATTATTGTTAACGAACACCGTAAGTGTCACAGCGTGAATGCCACCACGAAATTTTGAGACATGAGAGCTAAATCTCTATTGTGCAGTATAATGGCTGCCCCAGCCTTTAGCCCAAGCTGGTGTCTTTGGATTCCGGTAACCGCTTAACAATAGGTGAGCCGTAATTCCGTTAACCTATAAAAGCATTTAAAAAAACGCCCTACTGCCAATATTGTATTTACCTGCCTGTATTTGTGTATGCAAGTATGTATACATTTACGATAAATATATTATATATGTCGTGGTTAATGACTTTTAGTAATATTAAGAAGTTGTTTTGACTATTATTTTAAATGATGAAATGTTGTTTTGATAAATGTCACAAAATGTAGGGTAGACTCCGTGGCGCCACAGTATAAAATGGCGGTACGTGGACAGAGTCGTGGCATTCCGTGTCAGACAGACATTCAGTCCGTATCAGACGGTCCGTCCGTCTCAGTCAGTGAGTCTCTGGCAGTCAGTCAGTCGGTCTGTCGGTATGTGGAACGAAACTGTCGGCTTGCCCTGCATTGTGAAAGTTGTGTGTGTTGAGTTTCAATAATTATTATTCAAAAGGTTTTATTGACTTTTTATAAACTGAGTTCGACCAAATACGAGTGATGACAGAAACTACCGCTTAGCCATCCCAAGCGCCGCGCGCCGACATATATAAGTATTTTAATACTTACAGGACATCTGAGGCCCGCATGGGTAGGTTCCTCCGCCCTGCCTGTTTCTGTCGTGAAGCAATAGTGTGTTTGGTTTGAAACGGGCAGCCGTTGTACTTTAAAAATTAAGACTTAGAACTCATATCTCAAGGTGGGTAGTGACATTTATAATATGTCTATGGGCTCCGGTAACCACTTAATACCAGAGGGGCCGTGAGTTCGTCCAACTGGTGGTAGGACCTCTTGTGAGTCCGCGCGGGTAGGTACCACCACCCTGCCTATTTCTGCCGTGAAGCAGTAATGCGTTTCGGTTTGAAGGGTAGGGCAGCCGTTGTAACTATATTGAGATCTTAGAACTTATATTATACTTATATCAAGGTGGGTGGCGCATTTACGTTGTAGATGTCAATGGGCTCCAGTAACCACTTAACACCAGGTGGGCTGTGAGCTCGTCCACCCATCTAAGCAATAAAAAAAAAAGATCTATACAATTCAAAACAAAAATAGTATACTCACATTGTAGAATATAATACCACCAGCATTTGTACAAAGCATACTATGTACAAGGTTGAAAGATATTGTTTTAAGCCGCACATTGTAACACTCTTGTTCGTTGTTAAGCAAACTAATCTTTTGTTTTTAACTATAGTATGTTCAGTAATGTTTTATTAGATTCCATTCTGTACTGTATACTGTATTCTGTATTCTGTGTACCTATTTCCAGAAGACGTTATCCAAAGATATACGAGATGTACAATGTTGTTGGGCTGTTAGTTTACTCTGTTATTGATCGTTATATACCAAGCTGCAGTAGGTACTACATAGACGCGAAGTTCCGTCTACGGACCGAGGGTATATACAGAGCACTAAAACTCTAAGAGGTTCCGCGAAGCGCTTATTTATCTGAGAGTAATTTTTTTCGACTAAACTCATTTTTCATTTCAACGAATTGGTGTTTGACAAATTACTGTGCTTTGGTATTTATTATTTTGTTCTACTTTACTTTCAATAGCAATAAACAAACAGACCGTACATACTTGTTAAAATTCTATTGAAACTGCTATGATTGAATACTTCAAAAGAAAAGCCTCTTTAGTTTTAAAAATATTTTTGTTATACAAGTTCACTCACCTTATTGAATCTTATATAATACTGTTTAAAATATTAATTTATTATAAATAGATATTAAGGGCTCTAAATGTTATTTTCGTATTATAATAAAAAAAACGGAGTTAAGTCATTAATCGTCGGGAGTTTTTGATATCATTAATATCTAATAATTGTACCATAGGTTTTTAAGCTATTGCATAGCTTTTATCGCGGGCTTTAAGCGTGGCGACCGAATCAAGAAATTTCGTTACGAAAATAAAACCTAACTCCCCCACTCCGCCTACCATGTACCATTGCGCTTGTGTAGTGTTTGTGAATAAGCGCGCGGCGTGATGTCGCACTGCATGCGCATCATGAAAAGTTTGCCCATCTCTCTCTCGCGCGGTCATGTGAAGAGACAGTTTATGTTTGGCTTTTGTTAATGTTTATAAATATAGCACGGTCTTATTTTATTATTATTTTAAAAATAAATTATTATTGTCTAATCATAATTGCATAAGTTGATAAAAAATGTTATGCAATAGCTTTACCGTTGCAATCGCCGAGTGCCACACGTGTTTTTTTTAATATCATTTATCTGTCTTGATAACAATAAGTATACAGCCACCACTAATCTAAGCCGATTTTTCTAATTTCAATTGGAGCCTCTGCTTACTCCTGTCCGAGAATAGCTGGAATAGCCCTTTACGCTCCAAGTGATTAGATAAGGAAAAAAAAGCTGCTTATTTCTCAGGACTCTCCTCAAGATTTCATTGGGTAATGATTCAGTCCTTCAAAAAAAAACGACTAAATGTGATCAAACCTAACACCTAACCAAACCGCGAGTTCGTTGTTCATCCAAATCCTCAAAGAATACTTGAAACTACAATGAAATGTTTGCTTGAATATTAAATACTCGGAGAACTAAATTACCTAATTTAAAAAAATCTTTAGCTATAAACATGACACCTAAAATAACGCCGTCCCCAATGATACATAATCTGTGTGCTTAGTGCGAGTTTTTTAACGTTCTCGATAGCGTGAAAGTTAGCCCAATTTTGTATGCAGTTGGAACAGCGGTTGAGCCCGGACGCGTTTTCCCGAGAAATTGTCGCTGCTGTCGCGATTGTGTGTTTGGATTGCACGACATTGTCGTTGTCGCGTCGATCGCGACTTTGTTTTGCATTCCGGACGCTCTGTCGCTGGCGTCGCGACCTTGAATCGGAAAAGCGTATTTCGTGTTCGTTAGTTTTGCTATCGAAAACGACAATTTCACATCATCTCATCATCCATTCATTATCATTATTATTTTTATTTATTTATTCATTTAACAAACAGTCTCTTTAGAGACTAACCCCCCACTGCGATCACCGCTTGTTGTGGCACTCACAACCCATTGGGGCCCCACCTTCCCAAACTCTCCACCCCAATCCCAGCTGACTGCCGTTTTCACGGCATAGGCATCCCCCCCTGCAAATCACTGCTGGCAAGTACAGCGCAGGGGGTATAACTCCCACTCAGGGGACTCGCCTTTCGGCGAGTTTGCTTTAAGTCCCGGGGACGCCCCCCTCGGGCACACTTCACCATGAGTGACGCTAACGGCGCGCTCTTCTTCAAGTTCGTCCGCGACTTTTGTCCGGACATAATCGCACGTTTTGAAGCCTACAAGACCGGCCTTGACGCGCCGGCACTCCGCGACTCTCCGCTGTCGCCCCCCGCGCCGGTACCTCGCGACTCGCCACTGTCGCCCCCCACCCCCGCGCCCGTGTCGATCGCGTCCTCCGTAGCAGCTAGCTCCGGCTCCGACTCCGAGTCGGAAATGGAGTACGAGTCCGCCGCGAGTCCCCAACCGGGAACCTCGGAAGGGTTCACCACCGTCGCGCGCGGCAAAAAACGCGCCCGCGCTGTGGATCCGCCCACGGCACCTAAGCAACCCAAGGCCACGAACGCGTCGCGGCCAAAGACCGTTGTAACCCCGGACTCCCCTCGCCGCGCAACCCCGTCGCCGCGCCCTGGGCCCGCGCCCGTCCGAAAAGTTCCCGCGCCGCCGCCGGTCATCCTGCGGGAAAAGTCGTCGTGGGATCGCGTATCCCTGGTCCTTAAGGCCAACAAGATAAATGTAGTCCATGCGAGGAATATCCCGCATGGAATACAAGTCAAGGTAGCCACGCCCGACGACCACAGGTTGGTCACCGCATACCTCCGCAAGGAACGCATAGGTTATCACACCTATGCGCTCCAGGAGGAGCGTGAACTCCGCGTCGTAATACGCGGAGTCCCCAAAGAGCTCGACGTGGAGCAAATCAAAAACGACCTGGTAGATCAGTCCTACCCTGTTATAAGTGTGCACCGGATGCACAGCGGGCGCGACAAATTCGCGTACGATATGGTGCTCGTAGCACTAGAACCCACACCGGAGGGCAAGAAAATTGCCTCATGTCTCCGCACCGTGTGCGGCCTATCGGGGGTCACCGTAGAGGCCCCCTACAAACGCGGCACTCCCGGGCAGTGCCACCGTTGCCAGCTCTATGGCCACTCCGCGCGTAACTGCAACGCGCGACCACGTTGCGTGAAGTGTCTAGACGATCACGCGACCACCGACTGCTCGCGCGTAAAGGAGACAGCGACGGAGCCGCCGAGCTGTGTACTCTGCTGCAAGCAGGGACACACGGCCAACTACCGCGGATGCCCCAAGGCTCCACAGAAGCGCCCGGCAAACGCGCCCCCCAAAACCGCTGGCCCAAAGACTTCGGCGCCCCGCGCGCCGAAACCGGCTTTCGTACCGGCTCCGGTGCCCACCGTCTCCGCGTGGGCAAAACCGTTGCCGTTCACGAAGGCAGGAACGACACCGGCACCCCAACCGCGGTACGCGCCGCAACCTCTACTCCCGCCGCGCCCCAACCCCGCGCCCACGCTCGGTCCCGCGCCTCGCCCCGGCCCCGCGCACTCAAACGACTTCTCGATCATACGAGACTACATCGCCGCAATAAACATAGACCGCATGCGTTCGTTCGCCGACGCCATGCGCAGGGCGGTCACGGCCGATGACCGCCTATACGCGACGTTCGAACACATGGACGTCATCGAGTCCGTCCAGCGCACGCTGGTTTAATCACCGGTAATTGATGGCGTGCAACGCGAGACTAAAACCCCATTCCTTGAAGTTAGCATTCTACAATGCTAACGGACTCGCGCGTCAGCGCGACCAGGTTTATGAGTTTCTACGCGACAATCTCATCAACATCCTTCTGGCGCAGGAGACCTTCTTAAAGCCCTCGCGTCGCGACCCCAAAGTCGCGAATTACGTCATGGTTAGGAATGACAGACTCTCCACCCGCAAGGGCGGGACTGTCATTTACTATAGGAGGGCCCTGCACTGCGTCCCTCTCGATACTCCCTCGCTCTTACATATCGAGGCGTCAGTGTGCCGCATCGCGCTGACGGGACACCAGCCGATCGTCATCGCATCCGTTTATCTCCCCCCTGACAAACCCCTCCTGAGCAGTGACCTCGAGACACTGTTCGGTATGGGGGACGCGGTCATCCTGGCAGGCGATTTAAATTGCCACCACACTAGGTGGAACTGCCATCGCACGAATGTGAACGGTAGGCGTCTCGACGCGTTCATAGACGACCTCACATTCGAAGTATTCAACCCCCCGACCCCCACGTGCTATCCGTACAACGCCGCGCGTCGTCCGAGCACAATAGATCTGGCACTGCTGAGGAACGTAACTCTGCGCTTACGCTCCATCGAGGCAATGTCAGAACTCGACTCAGACCACCGACCTGTCGTCATGCAGCTCGGTCGCCCACTCAACCGCGAACCAGATACGAGGACCATGGTGGATTGGAAGAAGCTGGGCACGTGCTTAGCTGACACCGCTCCACCAATCCTCCCTTGCGGCCCGGATTCAACTCCATCCCCCGAGGATACCGTCGAATCCATAAACATCTTCACTGATCACGTCTCGACGGCGATCATAAGATCCTCGAAACAAGTCGATGTGGAGGACTGCTTCCACCGCATCAGACTTTCCCCCGAACTTAGGGACCTCGTTAGAATTAGAAACGCGGCAATCCGGGCCTACGATCGATATCCCACGGATTCAAACCGGACTCGGATGCGTCGCTTACAGCGGGAGGTCAAATCCCGCTTAAGCGACGCCCGAAACGAAAACTGGGATAGTTATTTAGAAGAACTCGCGCCCACTCACCAAGCATACTGGCAACTAGCTAGGACCCTCAAGTCCGAAACTATAGCCACTATGCCGCCTCTCGTACGCCCCTCAGGCCAACCACCGGCTTACGATGACGATGACAAGGCAGAGTTGCTGGCCGATGCACTGCAAGAGCAGTGCACCACCAGCACTCAACACGCGGACCCCGAACACACCGAGTTCGTCGACAGGGAGGTCGAGCGCAGAGCTTCCCTGCCGCCCTCGGACGCGTTACCCCCCATTACCACTTCCGAGGTCAAGGAGGCGATCGATAGCCTACAACCACGGAAAGCTCCCGGCTCCGACGGCATCCGCAACCGCGCGCTTAAACTGTTACCAGCCCAACTGATAACGATGTTGGCCACCATATTAAATGCTGCTATGACGAACTGCATCTTTCCCGCGGCGTGGAAAGAAGCGGACGTTATCGGCATACACAAGCCGGGCAAACCGAAGAACGAAACCGCGAGTTACCGCCCCATCAGTCTCCTCCCGGCGATAGGCAAACTATACGAACGGCTCCTTCGTAAACGCCTCTGGGACTTCGTATCCGCGAATAAAATTCTTATAGACGAGCAGTTTGGATTCCGCGCCAGACACTCGTGCGTCCATCAAGTGCACCGCCTCACGGAGCACATCTTACTAGGGCTGAACAGGCGGAAACCCATTCCGACAGGAGCCCTCTTCTTCGATATAGCGAAGGCGTTCGACAAAGTCTGGCACAACGGTTTGATATACAAACTGTATAACATGGGAGTGCCAGACAGACTCGTGCTCATCATACGAGACTACTTGTCGAACCGTTCGTTCCGATATCGAGTCGAGGGAACGCGTTCCCGGCCCCGTCACGTCACAGCCGGAGTCCCGCAAGGCTCCGCCCTCTCCCCGTTACTATTCAGTTTGTATATCAACGATATACCCCGGTCTCCGGAGACCCATCTGGCGCTCTTCGCCGATGACACCGCCATCTACTACTCGTGTAGGAAGAAGGCGTTGCTTCATCGACGACTTCAGACCGCAGCTACCACCATGGGACAGTGGTTCCGGAAGTGGCGCATCGACATTAACCCCACGAAAAGCACAGCGGTGCTCTTCAAAAGGGGTCGCCCTCCGAACACCACGCTGAGCATCCCTCTCCCGACTAGGCGCGTCAACACCCCCGCCCCCGCCGTTCGCCCAATCACGATGTTCGACCAGCCCATACCGTGGGCCCCGAAGGTCAAATATTTAGGCGTCACCCTCGACAGTAGGATGACATTCCGCCCCCACATCAAGACGGTACGCGACCGTGCCGCCTTCATTCTAGGACGTCTCTACCCGATGATATGTAGGCGAAGTAAAATGTCCCTTAGAAATAAGGTGACACTCTACAAAACTTGCATACGCCCCGTCATGACCTATGCAAGTGTAGTGTTCGCTCACGCGGCCCGCATACACTTAAAATCATTCCAAATCATTCAATCCCGTTTTTGCAGGATAGCCGTCGGAGCCCCGTGGTTCGTCAGGAACGTCGACCTCCATGACGACCTGGACTTAGAGTCCATCAGTAAGTATCTTCAGTCGGCGTCCATGCGCCACTTCGATAAAGCGGCACGACACGTGGCCGCCGGTAACTACATTCCCGATCCTGCGGACAGAATGGAAAGCAGTCGACGTCGCCCAAAACACGTCATCTCGGATCCTCCCGATCCACTAACGGTGCTTTTAGGTACTTCAAGCACCGGTCACCGTTCTGGTCGAACCCGTCGCTTGCGAGGAAGGGCTCGACGAGTAAATTAACTCTCAGACACAGCCCACTGAGTTTCTCGCCGGATCTTCTCAGTGGGTCGCGTTTCCGATCCGGTGGTAGATTCTGCGAAGCACGGCTCTTGCTAGGGTTCATGTTAGCAACATCGTCAGGTTTGAGGTGTGAGCTCACCTACTAAAGTTAGGGTTACGCTGACATAGCCTCTCAAGGCTATCATCAGCTTAGGTAGGAAAAAAAAAAAAAAAAAAAAAAAAAGAAGAGAGAAGAGAAGAGAACAGTAAGACAAACAACATGCCAAATTCTTGATTCGACCCACACAACAAGATTCGACCCACTCAAGAGTCGTACCAGCAACCTCATCACCCCTGCCTCGTCAGGCAGGGAGTCTAAGCCCGGGCAGAGGGGGTTGCCCCGAGGCCCGACCCGTGCCTCCACAAGGGGACACGAAAACCCGACGACGCTATCGAGAACGTTAAAAAACTCGCACTAAGCACATTGTACTATATTGAAGTTGCGAAATTCAATAGACTTTTCAGTAATACAATATGCTTCTCTCAATTCCTCAGAATACGGCTTCAAATAGCGAGATTGGATGGAATACTGAAAAGTTAACCGAGCGCACAATATTGATCTCTTTGATGGATTTGATCATTTACATTGAAATTTACCTTCTACACCGCTTCTCTTACATTGACATCTTCCATGATAAAATTTCGTATACAGTTTAGACGTAAGTAAATGTGAGTGTCTTCGCAGAATCCAAACGACTATAATATTAAAACAATGTATTTGTTTTTAATGGAAATAGCTTATAGTAAGAAGGACTATTTCATAACTATTTAATGGGAAATGTAATGCGCATTTTTACGAATTCAAATATCGGGTATTTCTTATACAAGATTTCATTTTTTTCCTACCTATGCTGATAGCCTTGATAGGCTATTTCAGCTTCACCCTAACATGTAGGTGAGCTCACGGGGCTCAAAGTGGACGTGTTGCTAACACTGGCCCTAACAAGAGCAGTGCTTCGCAGAATCTACCACCGGATCGGAAACGCGAACCACTGAAAAGATTCGGCGAGAAACTCAGTGGGCTGTGTATATGGGCTAATTCGCTCGTCGAGCTTTTCGTCACAAGCGACGGGTTCGACGAGGACGGCGATCGGTGCTTGAGCTACCTAAAAGCACCGTTAATCCGGTCGGGAGGATCCGTAATGACGTGTTTTGGGCGACGTCGAAAGTTTTCAAAAGACCGTGCTTCTTCTTCTTCTATTTCTCCACCTTATCCCACTAGGTGGGGTCGGCACATTAAATTTTTATATTCCATTCTCTTCTATCAGCCGCCATATCAACACTCACTCCTCTCTCTCTCTCATATCGTTATTCACACACTCCATCCATGTCTTTTTCGGTCGACCTCTTCCTACTCTGCCTTGCAATGCCATTTCCATACATCTCCTAGTCACGTCAAAAGACCGTACATTAAGTTAAAATGGAAATAAACTTCTACTTTGTGTTATGTTCTAATTATAAAAGCACAATGCATCGCTGACAGTTACTTTTTAGTCTCTAAAGGTTCCATTCGACAGTTTTTTTACTATGAAGCGTTGCAATTCTTACCTATATTTTAGGAGTCCATTAAATATAGGTTATACGTGACTAACGTTTTCCGACGTTTTTGACGTGACTTAAAATTTACGATGCCAATATCCATCTTAAACTTGAACGTGAAACTTTTATTTATTTATTTATTTATTTATTTATGTACACACAGAAAACTTCATCAAAATACTTGAGTTAAACGAATCATATCTAAACGAAACTTTATGAAAAAGTATGATGGCTTCACGTCAAAAATAGCTAGAATAAATAAAGTCTAACACCAGTAAAATATATTACAGAAAAAAACGACTAAAATCAGACAAGCTCATTTTATATTATACCCACAGAAACTTTCCGTTTCCAAACTTTCATTTAGAAATAAAACGATGTCTACAGATTAGACATTTTTTACTGGTGGTAGGACCACTTGTGAGTTCGCGCGGGTAGGTACCACCGCCGTGCCTATTTCTGCCTTGAAGCAGTAATGCGTTTCGGCTTGAAGGGTGCGAGACTTTAGAACTTGTATCTCAAGGTGGGTGGCGCATTTACGTTCTGGATGTCTATGGGCTCCAGTAACCACTTAAAACCAGGTGGGCTGTGAACTCGTCCACCCATCTAAGCAATAAAAAAAGTCTAATACCAGTAAAATATATTACAGAAAATAACGACTAAAATCAGATGAGCTCATTTTATATTATACAAACAGAAACGTTACGTTTCAAAACTTTCCTTTAGAAATAAAACTATGTCTAAAGATTAGACATGTTTTAGATAGTAAGCGAAAAGTTCTATAAACGAATATGAACTATTTGCTTTGCGCAATCCCTCTCGTAACTTAAGTGCTGTACGATTCCATTGAAAATCTTATTCGTCTTACTAAAATTGTCTTTGATTAACTTCTGTCTTTCGTGTACTTTATTTTGTCTCACGAGTGAAATTAGTTTTCATGCTAAAGTAATTTTCTTATATTGGTATACTATCTATTGACCCTCATGACCCTCAATATAACAAAATTAACAAAATGGTGATTGGTTGTCAAATATAACATAGTAATTGTCGAGATAGTGTGTTCGTGTGGGTATGAGCATCAATTTCTGCCGTAAAGCAAACATACGTTTTACTTTGGGAGCCTATCTCTAAGTGTAATAATAATTACATCATCGTTCTTTTTTAGGTTTCAAGGATTACTGGTGGCCCGGAGGCCTTTCCAGCTTCACCAGGACAGGTGGGCGAGCACAGGCTCAGCCAGGAGGGGTGGGATTTTCTAACAGCTATCCGAGCGCCTCCGAAGAAGACGTAACAACTCAAGAGCAGCTGCTTCGCGAATGAATCTACTGCCGGATCGAAATCGCGACCCGCTGAGAAGATCCGGGTCGCGATCTCTGGGCTCCATTCAAAACGTATAAATCTTTCGCCAATTACATCATCGGCCTTCGGTCTCTAGGGCAGTAATTTTCAAATGATGTCATTAATATAGTTTAAGCAGTACGCTATTAAAAAATCACAATACTTATTTCTTCAAGTTTTCGTATATCGTAAAGGCAATCTAAAACCACTCCACTTTACAATTAAGCGTTTTCGGAAATTATTCTGACCGATATTAAAAATATACAAAATAAATTTTCGATTAAATTGGATAAGTGTTCTTAATCGAAATAAACGAACGCATTCAACTACACGTGTTCAATTAAAATATCACAGTGAGACTATTAATTTTTGAAAAAAATAATTTATTGGTGGTGGGACCTCTTGTGAGTCCGCACGGGTAGGTACCACCACCCTGCCTATTTCTGCCGTGAAGCAGTAATGCGTTTCGGTTTGAAGGGTGGGGCAGCCGTTGTAACTATACTGAGCCTTAGAATTCATATCTCAAGGTGGGTGGCGGTATTTACATTGTAGATGTCTATGGACTCCAGTAACCACTTAACACCAGGTGGGCTGTGAGCTCGTCCACCTAACGGTCAAGTCTCCTCACAACACAATCTATTGTAATATAAAATAATTTCATTTAACATTTTAATATGAAAACACAAAGGTATTTATTATAAAGGTCCATGAATAAGCTGACAAGTTTGGAGACTGAACTACAGTACTGACAGAATCTCCAGTAGATGTACGAGTACAAGCTTGTTTCAACCCAAAATACAACGCGATTACGTCGTCTAAGGTTATGTAGAAATTCATAAAAAAAATTCTTACTAATATCCAATCACTACATAATATAAAACAAAGTCGCTTACTCTGTCCCTATATCCCTATGTATGCTTAAATCTTTAAAAGTACGCAACGGATTTTGATGCGGTTTTTTTAAATAGATAGAGTGATTAAAGAGGAAGGTTTATATGTATAATAACATCCATTAAATAGTGGAGAAATCAATAATAAATTACAGTTTCAGAAACGAAGCGAGGGCGGGTCGCTAGTTATTATTATATAAAAAGCTCACGACTCACCTGGTGTTAAGTGGCTACTGGAGCCCATAGACATCAAAACGTAAATGCTAAACTAACCTTGCGACTCGAGGTCAATGTCTCATTTCAGTTTTACCTTTTATCATTTCAGTTTCAGGGCAGTTTTACTACACGACGATTCTTCCATAGTGGAAATAGAAAAATTGATAGCTCTGGCTGTGAGATGCATCGCTCGATACGAGTACCCTACGCGGCCGTCTCATCTTTTAGGAGACGATGACGTCATCTGTACAAATAAATAAAATTGGAGTGCCTGTTTCTATAATAAAAAAAAAACAAAATGTGTGCAATTCACACGTGGTAGAAGTGAAACCTTCCAAAATTAAAATACAATTATTCTAAACGTCTTAAGTATACGTAAAATTTTGTCATTAGTAAATGATTGTAAGGTAGCGCCCTCTGTGAATTGATATTTTAATTTCACGTATAATCCTAAATTAAAATTTACTACAAGAGCTTTCATACACACGTTAGTATTAAAAAATCTCACAGATGGCGCTGTATTAAATAGTATGTATATTTCTGTCTCATTCTTTGCTGGCTTCATCCTACACATTTTTGTATTTGTGTCTCTTACCTGTCGTTTTTTCNATTGTAAGGTAGCGCCCTCTGTGAATTGATATTTTAATTTCACGTATAATCCTAAATTAAAATTTACTACAAGAGCTTTCATACACACGTTAGTATTAAAAAATCTCACAGATGGCGCTGTATTAAATAGTATGTATATTTCTGTCTCATTCTTTGCTGGCTTCATCCTACACATTTTTGTATTTGTGTCTCTTACCTGTCGTTTTTTCCGTTGCATCCGGTTTGAAATCACAACGATTATAAAGAAGTTTTCACTTCAATAACCACTTTTTACTAAATGCGTAAGTATGTATACCACAGTACTTTTTTGTCTGTCTGCTGTCTGTCCGTCTATTTGTCTGTCTGTCTGTCTGTTTGTCTGTCTGTCTGTTAGTTCCGGCTAATCTCTAGAACGGCTGGACCGGTTTTGTACGAGACTTTCACTGATAGGTAACTCATGATATAAGGAGTAACTTAGGCTACTTTTTTTTAGACTAGCTTCGCCCCGCGGCGTCACTCGCAATACGACAATAACCGCGGGTAACATCGCGAGACTCAGCTATTAATAATAAAATTTAATGTTTCCGAAGCGAAGCGAAGGCGGGTCGCTAGTCAATAATAAAATTTTATGTTTCCGAAGCGAAGCGAGGACGGGTCGCTAAATTCACATTTCACATAACTGAAAACTATGTATGTATACTTTTAATAAAAAAATTCAAGTTATCTTTACCTTTGATCTCATACTTTTTACCTTAACGTTTAAATTTCATTTTTATTCTGTTCTGTTGTCTTGTATTCGCTGGAATAAAACGGAATAAAACTAGCCTTTTTTATACAATTGAAATTATTTCATTTGTAAATTTATGTGAAGCAATAGAGAATGCGAATAAAAATAAAATGTTTATATTTATACAGGAACACTTTTCTTTTCGTATTCAAAAACCGTAATGTAACTAAAATAAAACCGAAACGAAAACATTGTCACATTCATCACTAGAACGACAATAAAATAATTGGATCTCAAATTGATTGCTCTTTGTTGTGTACATGTATACGAACTAACGAATCATTTTTATTCACGGCTATAGTTCGCTGTACACGCATGGGAAACTGCAATCTCTATAATATGTATGTACAATTAAATGAAAATTTCTCTGTGATTTCGAACTGATCGACTCGGTGGCCGGTGTTGCAGTAGAAGCAGCCTGTTGTGCCGAGGGCCGTGGGTTCGATTCCCGCAAACATTTGTGTATAGAACAGGTTTGCTTGCTCTTCGTCTGTGTGTTTATTATTATTATTATTATTTTTATGCTTAGATGGGTGACTTGACTTGAGATTCTGTCAGTTCTGTCATTTAGTCTCCAAACTTGTTAGCTTATTCATGGATCTTTATAATACCTTTGTACTTTCATATTAAAATGTTAAATGAAATTATTTTATATTACAATAGATTGACTTCGAATCTATTGAATAGATGAGACTTAACCGTATTAAATTTAACATAAAAAAATACTTTTTTACTATTGCATAAATGAGTGGACGAGCTCACAGCCCACCTGATGTTAGGTGGTTACTGGAGCCCATAGACATCCAGAACGTAAATGTGCCACCCACCTTGAGATATAAGTTCTAAGGTCTCAAGTATAGTTACAACGGCTGCCCCACCCTTCAAACCGAAACGCATTGCTGCTTCACGGCAGTAATAGCCCATTTAAACGTATGTAACTATGTACGTCAGTGTCTAGTATCCATACACAGGAAATCCAATTTTGAAGCCGGATGATCGTACGTGATTTGTTCATTTATTATTATTATTATTATTAGTTACTTATTGTTATTATCAAAGTCACAACGACTCAAACATATTATTATGGCAATTGCAGTAGGGTTTCAGTTAGTTAACGTTGTGTCATTGAAGCCGGATTATCGTTGAAGTATCACAATGTAATGAATGTATTGGAAATAATTATATTGTAAAAAAAAACGCGTAAATAGGGAAGCGAACCTGACATTCATTTATTTGTGGGTACATGTTCCCTATTGACTCCGAAACGACTTTTTAGTATACTATACTATACTATACTATACTATACTATACTATACTATACTATCAATTCAAAGATCGGCCCGCACAGCGAGCCATATTTGACTGGTTTCAAGACACAGTACTAAAATTATTGTTTTGGCCAAAATAAATACCAGATCTTGATGCTTGATAAAACGACATTATAAAAAATACAAGCCAATAAAATAGCGTTCATAAATAGCAGTTTAGTTTGTTTGAAATAAACTATCGTATTTTTTTGTTTTGTTTTTTTTTTTTTTTTTTTTTTTTTTTTTATGATTGAATGATCACTGGTGGCCCGGAGGCCTTTCCAGTTTCACCAGGACAGGCTCAGCCAGGAAGGGTGGGATTTGCTAACAGCTACCCGAGCGCCTCCGAAGGAGACCTAACAGCTCAAGAGCAGCTGCTTCGCGAATGAATCTACTACCGGATCGGAATCGCGACCCGCTGAGAAGATCCGGCGAGAAACTCAGCGAGCTGATTCATGGGTTAGGTTGCACGGCGAACTCTTTGTCGAGTTCGACGAGTACGGTTACCGAGGTCCCTAAGCCTGCTCCTAGAGCTGAAGGCGTCTAGTGCAAAGGTTATTGGATCTGATGGATCCGTAAGGACGTGTCTAGGGCGTCGACGGTGACTGGCTCCTGCATGATCAGGATTCGGGGAGTAGTCAGCGGCGGCTACGATAAGGCGATTATCATGACGCATAGCCTTATCGAAGTACCGTTCCGACGCTGACTTCATGTATTTCTGGATAGATTCGAGGCCTAAGTCGTCGTGTAGGTCAACGTTCCTCACGAACCACGGAGCTCCGACGGCTAACCTGCAAAAGCGGGATTGTAGAGATTGGAGGGTGTCTATGTGTGTGCGGGCCGCGTGAGCGAACACCACACTCGCGTAAGTCATGACGGGCCTTATGCAAGTTTTGTAAAGTGTCACCTTATTCCGAAGGGACATTTTACTCCGCTTACAGATCATGGGGTAGAGTTTACCGAGAATAAACGCGGCACGGTCACGGACTGATTTTATATGCGGGCGGAATGTCATCGATGCATCCAGGGTAACGCCCAGGTACTTGACCTTCCTGGCCCAGGGTATGGGTTGTCTAAAGAGAGTAATCGGGGGTGAACATCCTATTATAAACGTAACGTATTAGTGGTATTAACGGTTTAGTGATACGTAAATAGTATGTTTGTGAACAAAAATAATAATTGTAATAAAAAAAAAAAAAAAACATATGCTCAATACTTAATAGATACTCGACGAACTTTATATTGCATGATTTACTTAAATATGTATTTCTTTGTAGCGATGCCGTGTCATGGTTAGGAATGACAGACTCTCCACCCGCAAGGGCGGGACTGTCATTTACTATAGGAGGGCCCTGCACTGCGTCCCTCTCGATACTCCCTCGCTCTTACATATCGAGGCGTCAGTGTGCCGCATCGCGCTGACGGGACACCAGCCGATCGTCATCGCATCCGTATATCTCCCTCCTGACAAACCCCTCCTGAGCAGTGACCTCGAGACACTGCTCGGTATGGGGGACGCGGTCATTCTGGCAGGCGATTTAAATTGCCACCACACTAGGTGGAACTGCCATCGCACGAATGTGAACGGTAGGCGTCTCGACGCGTTCATAGACGACCTCACATTCGAAATATTCAACCCCCCGACCCCCACGTGCTATCCGTACAACGCCGCGCGTCGTCCGAGCACAATAGATCTGGCACTGCTGAGGAACGTAACTCTGCGCTTACGCTCCATCGAGGCAATGTCAGAACTCGACTCAGACCACCGACCTGTCGTCATGCAGCTCGGTCGCCCACTCAACCGCGAACCAGATACGAGGACCATGGTGGATTGGAAGAAGCTGGGCACGTGCTTAGCTGACACCGCTCCACCAATCCTCCCTTGCGGCCCGGATTCAACTCCATCCCCCGAGGATACCGTCGAATCCATAAACATCTTCACTGATCACGTCTCGACGGCGATCATAAGATCCTCGAAACAAGTCGATGTGGAGGACTGCTTCCACCGCATCAGACTTTCCCCCGAACTTAGGGACCTCGTTAGAATTAGAAACGCGGCAATCCGGGCCTACGATCGATATCCCACGGATTCAAACCGGACTCGGATGCGTCGCTTACAGCGGGAGGTCAAATCCCGCTTAAGCGACGCCCGAAACGAAAACTGGGATAGTTATTTAGAAGAACTCGCGCCCACTCACCAAGCATACTGGCAACTAGCTAGGACCCTCAAGTCCGAAACTATAGCCACTATGCCGCCTCTCGTACGCCCCTCAGGCCAACCACCGGCTTACGATGACGATGACAAGGCAGAGTTGCTGGCCGATGCACTGCAAGAGCAGTGCACCACCAGCACTCAACACGCGGACCCCGAACACACCGAGTTCGTCGACAGGGAGGTCGAGCGCAGAGCTTCCCTGCCGCCCTCGGACGCGTTACCCCCCATTACCACTTCCGAGGTCAAGGAGGCGATCGATAGCCTACAACCACGGAAAGCTCCCGGCTCCGACGGCATCCGCAACCGCGCGCTTAAACTGTTACCAGCCCAACTGATAACGATGTTGGCCACCATATTAAATGCTGCTATGACGAACTGCATCTTTCCCGCGGCGTGGAAAGAAGCGGACGTTATCGGCATACACAAGCCGGGCAAACCGAAGAACGAAACCGCGAGTTACCGCCCCATCAGTCTCCTCCCGGCGATAGGCAAACTATACGAACGGCTCCTTCGTAAACGCCTCTGGGACTTCGTATCCGCGAATAAAATTCTTATAGACGAGCAGTTTGGATTCCGCGCCAGACACTCGTGCGTCCATCAAGTGCACCGCCTCACGGAGCACATCTTACTAGGGCTGAACAGGCGGAAACCCATTCCGACAGGAGCCCTCTTCTTCGATATAGCGAAGGCGTTCGACAAAGTCTGGCACAACGGTTTGATATACAAACTGTATAACATGGGAGTGCCAGACAGACTCGTGCTCATCATACGAGACTACTTGTCGAACCGTTCGTTCCGATATCGAGTCGAGGGAACGCGTTCCCGGCCCCGTCACGTCACAGCCGGAGTCCCGCAAGGCTCCGCCCTCTCCCCGTTACTATTCAGTTTGTATATCAACGATATACCCCGGTCTCCGGAGACCCATCTGGCGCTCTTCGCCGATGACACCGCCATCTACTACTCGTGTAGGAAGAAGGCGTTGCTTCATCGACGACTTCAGACCGCAGCTACCACCATGGGACAGTGGTTCCGGAAGTGGCGCATCGACATTAACCCCACGAAAAGCACAGCGGTGCTCTTCAAAAGGGGTCGCCCTCCGAACACCACGCTGAGCATCCCTCTCCCGACTAGGCGCGTCAACACCCCCGCCCCCGCCGTTCGCCCAATCACGATGTTCGACCAGCCCATACCGTGGGCCCCGAAGGTCAAATATTTAGGCGTCACCCTCGACAGTAGGATGACATTCCGCCCCCACATCAAGACGGTACGCGACCGTGCCGCCTTCATTCTAGGACGTCTCTACCCGATGATATGTAGGCGAAGTAAAATGTCCCTTAGAAATAAGGTGACACTCTACAAAACTTGCATACGCCCCGTCATGACCTATGCAAGTGTAGTGTTCGCTCACGCGGCCCGCATACACTTAAAATCATTCCAAGTCATTCAATCCCGTTTTTGCAGGATAGCCGTCGGAGCCCCGTGGTTCGTCAGGAACGTCGACCTCCATGACGACCTGGACTTAGAGTCCATCAGTAAGTATCTGCAGTCGGCGTCCATGCGCCACTTCGATAAAGCGGCACGACACGAGAACCCTCTCATCGTGGCCGCCGGTAACTACATTCCCGATCCTGCGGACAGAATGGAAAGCAGTCGACGTCGCCCAAAACACGTCATCTCGGATCCTCCCGATCCACTAACGGTGCTTTTAGGTACTTCAAGCACCGGTCACCGTTCTCGTCGAACCCGTCGCTTGCGACGAAGGGCTCGACGAGTAAATTAACTCCCAGACACAGCCCACTGAGTTTCTCGCCGGATCTTCTCAGTGGGTCGCGTTTCCGATCCGGTGGTAGATTCTGCGAAGCACGGCTCTTGCTAGGGTTCGTGTTAGCAACATCGTCAGGTTTGAGCCCCGTGAGCTCACCTACAAAAGTTAGGGTTACGCTGACATAGCCTCTCAAGGCTCTCAGCTTAGGTAGGAAAAAAAAAAAAAAAAAAAAAAAACGATGCCGTTTGCTACGTATTCATTCAACAGCTCATATTAGGATGACGCTCTTAAGATCAGACCACTGGTTTGTCGTCTGCATTCCATAAAAACAAAACAGTACCAACAACAAAACAGCTGTAAAAATAAAAGTCATCCATATAATAAAGGGAATTTATAACCATTTTTAATCTAATCAACATTAATGAACAATTCTTTGTAAAGCTCACAATTATTTGGTTGAGTTTATTATAGTAATAGTAATTTAAGATAGATCAGATTGGCTCACGGGACATCTGGTTTTAAGTGGCTGCTTTAATTAGAGCCTGGACATCACAGATGTGAAGGCAGGCCCTCATTGAGACACAAGGCGAATTCTCAATTATAATGTATAATGACAGCCCTGCCCTACACACCTAACTACTCTTAAGAAATATTTGAGATTATCCCGCCATCTCATTTTTACCATCACACCACACATCACCGAAGTACACACTATTCATCCGTACTAGGTACCTAAATCACCGCGTTCTCTACTTTACCACGTAATATCCGGTTTTGCGATGTATTCCCATCGACGTTGTTTCCTGAACGCTACGACATGTTCTTCTTCGAACAAGGCTTAAGAATATCCTCCTTAAGAATTTTCTCAGCAATATCCAGCTGTCTGTGATTATGTTATCAAATACTCCAGACAATGAAAGACTTAATTACGTTTTCTGTAAGATAAATACGAATTTATTGACAATATAAAATTAAAACTATAATAATTTCATCTAACAAGATATTCACTACCCTGTAATATTAATATGTAAGAAAACAAAATTTAAAGCCTTTAATATCTCTATTTAAATTAATATTTCAAACAATATATTATGTAACATTACATTATTTCTCTTCATTGAATTACAGGTGAGTGATCTTGTCTAAGATAAATCTTTATACTGAAGAGGTTTTTCTTTATATACATAAGCAACGGTAACCAGGCACCATGAGCAGAGCAGCGTTAGCGACTACCTACAAAGGCAATATAAAAAAAATAAAGCACATGACTGCTTTGTGGGAGAAACAAGAAAAATGGTGGTAAGCATTACTCCAGCAGTAAACGAAGGATAATATTGAATTTTTCGGGATACTTTTCAAATGGTTCCGTTTATAATACAGACGTTAAAAAATTTAACTTATTGCGATCATCAAGATGAGTTAAATAAAAGTCGATGCAGAATATGTGTGGTGAATGGTTTTTTCACACACTGACTAGCAACGGGAGACATGCCTAAGAAAAAAGACAGGCTGTCAGATTGAGGGAAAAATGTCATTATATAAAAAAATGTGTTTTTAAACGGTTTTATTTAGCTCGACCTGTACGGAATTTGTTTTTTATTTATTTGGGTCAAAATTAGAAATTGAAATTTAAGCACCTTCCCGTTGTCAGATTGATCTGAAATTTGGTACACACATTTAATTTAGATGACAATACAATATAATAAAATCAATGACATTATAAATCTAAGATGGCCGCCGATACAAAATGGCGGATTACATATTTTTCCTTAAACCCCTCAATATGGGTATCAAATGAAAGGGCTACACTAGTAAAACACGATGATTAAGTCAAAATTTAAAATTCAAGATGGACGCCGTTCCAATATGGCGGACTAGGTACATATTTTTCCACAACCACCACAATATGGGTATCAAATAATAGGACTACACTAGCAGAATACTGTCATTATGNTAGTTACTTACCTATCAACCTACGTAGGTGATCTCGGTCATTAATATCTTTGATGGTAGTGGTTGTCATAACATGAACCATGTCAGCGGCCGAAAGGCAGTTCATGAAAGAACGCTAACACCAGGGTTTGCTTGGTAGGTAAACTAAGCAGCCCACACTATAACAAGTAGGTATTTTGACCTTCTAGTTCAGAAATATTTTAGTACTAGGCAGAATAGCTTTTAGGCATATTAGACTAAAATAAAAACGTGGGAAAACTGGATAAAAACTGGACTGGAGGACAACATATTTCCTAAATATGTAAAATTATATCCCTGCCCCATCAGACCCGCATCCAATTTATAAAAGGTCGTCGCTAATGAAAACGTCACAACTGCAGTAGCTTCCAAGGATTTCGCGAGTCTTCAATATAATTAAAATATTTTACAAATGTTTTTTTTTTTTTTGCTTACCATGGTGGACGAGCTCACAGCCCACCTGGTGTTAAGTGGTTACTGGAGTCCATAGTCATCTACCACCTTGAGATATAAGTTCTAAGATCTCAGTATAGTTACAACGGCTGCCCTACCCTTCAGACCGAAACGCATTACTGCTTCACGGCAGAAATAGGCAGGGCGGTGGCGACAACATATTTCCTAACTATGTTGTATGCTACGATACAATAATGAGGATTTCGTAGCAATTTCCGTAACACAACGTTTAAAAGTAATTTAAACAAAATGAAACTCATCCGTAGTCACAGCGGTCAGTGGAACTGAAGTTATAAACAGTTTCAATGCGCGGCCTTCATTAACGTCGGATGCAAACTTCTAAATAGGAAAAGCGAATTCATTTCCTTTGAACAAACGTAAGGCTGCTCATGTTTTGTTCTGTTTTGGCATTTTGCATCAAACTAAATAGTAAAATGTATATTACAATTTTTGTAACGTAACTAAAATAATTTTTAATTATGTATTTACATCTTAAGCTGGATATACAAGCATCCATATCTTATCATGAAATGAACATTGAGATAATCAACATTCCTTAACCGAAGACAAAGTTCAATGGCCTCCACTTCTAGAGAGGTCTTCCTTCTTTCTCTTCCTTTTGGAATACTTCTATTGTCCTTCCTTATTTATTCAGTGTTCTGTGTTCGACTTTATCTATTACTTCCGTCACTTTGTCTATAGCTTACTCTAGGCCTCCTTAAAACTCATAATTTGGCAGAATGTGAGGATTTGCTTGAAACACGACAGGAATTACTGAGTCTAACTATGTATTCACGAACTGTTTCTACTGAACTGTTAACTCGTTGACTTTTTTTTATCTTTCTTCTAGTAGAATTTTATAATTTAATAATGTTATTCTGTCCGCGACGATTAATGAATAAATCCAATATATTTTGAAATCAGCAGAAAAAGAAAAACTGCGAGTCAAGCTATAAAAAATATTATGACGTTCATACACTTATCGCAACGTCAGTGAGAGTAACACAAAATTGGCTTAAGAATTTTCTGTTCAGATATGTCGATGCCAGAGTAGAAGTTCCCTAGGGTCGACCGGCTATGGATAAAATCGGTGTAATTTGAAAAATGGACCCAGGTCCAAGTAGTACTAATTATGAGAGCTATAGCTTTTGGAACGAAGTTCCTTATGGGACGATGCGGAGGGGTACCCTAACCGGGAAAAAACGTCCGTAACGTAGGATTTTATTAGTAATGCACACAGTGTACGATTTAACTTTGTAATAACGTACAAAAAATTACATATTATTATAATATATATTTTTGGTTTATTTTAATCCATTTTTAACCCAATTTCGATCGATTTGAAAAGACTGGATACCCAAAAAAGATCGATATCTAAAGGTCGCCTGAGCTCACTGAAATACTTAGGTATTTCATACTTAGGTATTTCAGTGAGTTCAGGCGAATCGTACACTCATTTGCGATTCTCTATTAAAACATATTGAAACAGGAACCATGGAACCAGGACTAATAAACTAATAAAACTGGTGTTGGAAGGACATCGTCCATTAGCTTTTACTGCGAGGAAAACCCAACGATTCTATTCTCCACAAAGAATAACTGATGAGATTCAAAGAAGAAACAAAAAAGACCGGAATTGATCAATGATAAGGGTGGGGGTTTTCTCTCAGCAAATGTTGAGAGAGAGCTTAGTTGGGAAGTGCTGATGCGTCCACCGCATAAGCCTTGTACCCACAGATTTTCATCTATTTCGAGTTCTCCTATTTAGAGTTCTTTAGGTAGTGTAAGGTTTATCACAAGAGATTATTGCGCAGTTATTGTTTTCAAATGTAAACGACTGAAACGTCATGATATACAGGGAGTTGGTGACAGATGGTGATCAATGAGGAGTCTCCTGGTTCTAAGCACGTGTCCAAGCAAAAACACATAATAAAAATACTACCCTCTAAATTAATGTATCTTAGCAAAGATTAGCTGGATAAGAGTGGCATATCGTGCGGGCTTTTAAAACGTCACAAGATCCGAGGCGTTCGCTCGCTTAATATTCTCTAAGCCCTTTTGTCGTCACATTACGTCATAGACACAAAAATTATATCCCTGCCCCATCAGACCCGCATCCAATTTATAAAAGGTCGTCGCTAATGAAAACGTCACAACTGTAATAGCTTCCAAGGATTTCGCGAGTCTTCGATATAATTAAAATATTTTACAGATTATAATTTTTTTTGCTTACAAGGGAGGACGAACTCACAGCCCACCTGGTGTTAAGTGGTTACTGGAGCCCATAGACATATATAACGTAAATGCGCCACCCATCTTGAGGTATAAGTTCTAAGGTCTCAAGTATAGTTACAACAGCTGTACCACCCTTCAGACCGAAACGCATTACTGCTTCACGGCAGAAATAGGCAGGGCGGTGGTACCTACCCGCGCGGACTCAAAAGAGGTCCTACCACCAGTAAAAAATCCGATTAGATTAATTAAGCTACGTACTAAAATAACTGACCGGTGTCGGACGTACGCGATCCCCAACATCAACGCAACTACTTCCATTCAAACGCGAAAGTTTTAATACAGTTTCAACAACAAGCACTCCCTTGGTCTCTACATTGTATAACATTATTTGATCCATCGATTTTCACAGTGAGAGCGCGGGGAATGCATTTCATACGTTCACGAATTTTACACGCCCATATAAATGGATATGAAATTATCGTACAATGTGGAAGTTTCTTTTTTTTAAATCTATCTTCTATATCTATATATAAAAATGAATTGCTGTTCGTTAGTCTCGCTAAAACTCGAGGACGGCTGGACCGATTTGACAAATTTTGGTCTTGAATTATTTGTGGAAGCCCAGGGAAGGTTTAAAAGGTGAGAAAATATAAAAAAGCTTGGAATTATATAAAAACAAACAATTTTGTTTTTCCTTTGATGTGTCCCCTTGATGTATCTTTTATTTATCGATTGAGGCACTACGAAGTCTGCCGGGTCAGCTAGTATCATATAAAGGTCTCGTTTATTTAATTATTGAGGAAAACCCGTCTACTATACCATTCGATGCTAAATTACTAATTCTAATTTTAATTAAAAATTAATGAAAAATGAACCTTAAACTAAAAAACAAATATAATAACTAAAATATATTATCAAAAGGAGTCCCTTTAGGCAATGTTCCGAAGATACTGTCAGCGTTCCCCTTTGAATAGCTAGACTAATTCTTTTTCCGAGGTAGCTGCCAGCTCTTTGGTCTCCTGTGATGTTGACTAACCTTTTTGATATTTCATGTTTTAAGCGAAAAATTTGCATTCGATGAATGAAAGAAACGGTCGCACTTCAGACTGGAATTCCCTGATTTGTTCGCAGTGGTAATGATCAGAATGGTACCTCCCCGTCGGGGCTCACCACAAACCTTCCCACCAGTATAGTAATCTCTACCACAAGTAAATTAATGGATCGCAAAAAACACAATTTTCACAAAAAAAAGTAAAAAAAAGCAATTGGCGGGTATGATTTTTATTAAATAATTATTTTATCGTGAAATTCATTTGCGACAATTTGTTAATTACGTATACTATTAAAAAAAATGGCACCTTTTTGCACATTGTACTCCTGTCACCGCCACGATGATGTCCAAATGTAAAAAACAAAATATGTAAGGTACTTTTTTTTTCATTACCTATATGGCAGACGAGCATACGGCCCACCTGATGGTGAGTGGTTACCGTCGCTCATAGACATCAACAATGCCAATGCCAGGGATTAGTGGATCGAAAAAGATTAGTAAATCGAAGGTTCCGGTATTATGAAACAACTTGCTTCAATTTTACCGAATGAAATAGTTACTATATTTATAGCGGTATACTTATGTATCTTGACAATCTGCATAATTAATTCAGCAACATTGTTGAACCCATCGATACTGATTATGAGGGAACAAGAAAATATGATGCAAATGTGGTTTATAGTTTTATACGCTGTCATAGGGATGACAGTTGGTTTTTTGTTGTACTGTGTTATCTAGTAAGTGGCAGAATGTATGAAGTTATTACGGTTACTATTAATAGCAACCTTATCTCGTATTTCAGAAAAATGTAATAGATGTTTTGTCATGTTTTTGTTTACTGTATTTTTAACCGACTTCAAAAGAGGAGGCGGTTCTCAATTCGACTGTATGTTTTTGTTTTTTTTTATGTTGGTTAACTCATAACTTTTGACGGTTGAATCGATTTTGATGATTTTCTTTTTTTATTAGAAAGCTAACGCCTCCCTTGTAGTCTCATTTCAATTTAGTCCAGTTATGATAATGGTATCCATGAGAAAAATATATAAGTCTTAAATTTGCATTAAGTACGTGCGCGACAAATATATGAATAACTCAATAACTCAATATCACGCCAACCGATTTCGATGATTATTGTTTTTAGTGTATATTAATTTGTTTTGGAATAATTATTTTTTTCTATTTGAAGTCGATTTTTTGTTAAAGCATGTCTATTTACAATTATTATTAAATATCTGTTTGGTTCTGAAAACGTGATATTTTTCGTAACCCTCACAATATCAGACCGAGTTTGATTTCGTATCTACTCGACTAGCGCAATAATAAAAAAAATAACAATTTCCAAAAACCCCTACCGTGGCCTAACGTGACGAGGAATATTCCGGACAACGTTTTCCATTTTCGAGCTGCAATATCTAAATGCAATTTGAAAGCTCGGCAACTGAAAATAGCTTGCCTAGATCGAGGTAAATCGTTTACTGAACGTCGTTCTCAGAAGTGGCATCTTAACGCATGGCCGCACTGAGGGCTGAGAACCGGGCTACATGGGGCTGTCAACAGGCCACTGGATGCGATACGATCGATAGATAGATACCTATAGCAGCAACGGTTGTACACAGTCTTTTGTTTCTTCAAAAAATATAGATATTCCTACGCAAGTTAGACGGGATACTGTGATTTTAATAGGACAAGAGGATCATAGGCCTTTAACTGTTGGACATATTTGGGTGTTTTTTCGGGCCCTGCAGAACAGAAGCTGCGCTTCGATGATTCCGTAAGTGGAGGAGGGATCCGCCGAACTAATTTTAGTATTGACTACGGGATTTCTCGTACTTGGGGTAAGCCCCTACCTAGTTATGTTGTCAGCGTCTCTGATAGGTATCAGCAAGATCAGGGGCACAAACTTTTTGTTTTGATCGACCCAAATCTCTTACGAGGTTCCCATGACGACGAGAAGCGCAGCTTACGTGAGACTGCCAAGATAGCAGAGGCCACTGACTAAACCAGAATCTATCGCTGTGAACCCTGCAACCAGACTCATCGCAAAGACGCCCGACCAACTGAGTCGGCGTAGCCAATTGAGTCTGCCCGGCCAGAATGCGATATACTGCCAACCGGTCGCTCTTTTGTTCATTCACTACTACTCGGCAGCGCGTTAGAGTGCTGATAGTACACCTAATGGCCCCCTCGGGTTACCCAATGACCTTCACCAGGGACAGAGTCACGGCCTAAGGCTGAGACTATTTGTTATTCGGCCTGGATGGTTAATCGTAGTTCGCTTCATTTCAAGTTAGTCCGATTTTATTGTTTGACACATATAAATGCCGACTTAAAAATCGAAATCTCAATTGAATTGTAACAGTTTTCCGGTAGAATTAACTAAAATTAACAGGAAATTCGAAATACCCCCGATACACGTTTTAGACCTGCGGAAGGCCCTGGCCTTCTGAGCTGCAGTGATTCAGTGACCTAGTTACACTAAAACTTGCGTTATAACGACCAAGCCTGGCATAATCAATATGAGACTGAAGACTTAAATTTGATTGACCTGAGTGGACAGTTTATTATCATTTTGCTTTCCAATTCAGAAACGGCTAGCGAATGAAATTACCTAAGTCATGTTGCCAATGCTAAAACTAAAAAAAATTTCAAAAGTAAAGTTAATTCAAGATAATGTTCAATATAGGACGTCAAGTCCCACATACCCCACGCGTCCCCTAAGCACAAAGACTTGGCAAGGAGGTCCGGTCCACGGCTCGAAGAAAAAAAAGGAAAATAATGTTCATTGACTTAATCAAGCACTTATTATATTAAAGTCAAGTAGCGACTAATTCGCCTTAGGATGAACACCCAATAGTTACTTTATAGCATCATCTTCAATCCGTCTCTATATTGTCGCTTTAAGAGATGAGAGGGCTAATTTTTATATAATATATTTACTTGTCGTGAGTACATACTGAAACTGCAAATGTAACACAGAGGCGTGTAAGGACTTATTCCGTGCGCCAGTTGATTTTTAAATAAGCACACTGATTTGAAAAAATACATGAATAGTGTGGAAAAATAATAGTGAAAATAACACACCCCCGATCACCCTCTTCGGCCAACCTATACCCTGGGCCAAGAGGATCAAGTATCTGGGTGTCACCCCGGATGCATCCATGACATTCCGCTTACATATAAGACCAATCCGCGACCGTGCCTTATTTATTCTCGGCAGATCCCATAAACTGTATGCGGAGTAAAATGTCCCTTAGGTGTACAATGTTACTATTGGATGCATCGGAAGCGAAAAAAACGCAAATATATTAAAATTTAAGCTAGGTTATATAGACAACTAGCGACCCGCCCTCGCTTCGCTTCGGAAACATTAAAACACACATGAAACCAAAAAAATAAAATAAAGAATAAATAAATAAAAGTAGCCTATGTTCATCAGGGACAATGTCGGCTTCTAATGGAAAAAGAATTTTTCAAATCGGTCCAGTAGTTTCGGAGCCTATTCGAAACAAACAAACAAACAAACAAATCTTTCCTCTTTATAATATTAGTATAGATACACATAAATTAGTTTTAGATAAGCAACTCAAGCACTCAACAAACATTTTAACGGGCGTCGGCCACTAGATCGCTTCGCTTCGATTAGTTTCTCACTGCTCCTGTAGATGGAAGTAACATATATTATTACCTATCCTATATTTTATTTTTAATGAAGGATTTTGTAAATTTTCTGTAACAAATAAAGATTTGTATGATTTATCATTTTTATTTTCTTTGTTTAGCTATACAATAATTAAATGCCCTAACGTTAACAACATATTGTTTAGGGGCACTCGCTACAAGATGGCGCTAGTTTCCATACAAAAAAAAAACTAAATTAATCCACAGGCACAGCCCACTGAGTTACTCACCGGATCTTCTCAGTGGGTCGCGTTTCCGATCCGGTGGTAGATTCTGGGAAGCACGGCTCTTGCTGGGGTTCGTGTTAGCAACGTCGTCAGGTTTGAGCCCCGTGAGCTCACTTACTAGTTAGGGTTACGCTGAAAGAGCCTCTCAAGGCTATCAGCTTAGGTAGGAAAAAAAAACAGCAGGGCCCTGAAAGTGCGATACTTTAAGACAAATATTTTTTTGTATGTAAACTAGCGCTATCTTGTAGCGAGTGCCCCTAAACAAATATGTTGTTAACGTTAAGGCATTTAATTATTGTATTGAGAACGATGACCGGTGCTTGAGGTACCTCAAAGCACCGTTAGTGGATCGGGAGGATCCGAAATGACGAGTTTTGGCGACGTCGACTGCTTTCCATTCGGACAGAATCCGCAAGATCGGGAATGATCCTGCTGGGTCGTTACCTACCACATACGTATTGAAACGAACCAACGCCAACAACGCCATCTAGTTTAATTTTATTGATTTGAATTCAAGTCGTTACTGTCTAAAGGACCTATTCATATGAACGTATCTTGCACCGGTCACCGTCCTCGTCGAACCCGTCGCTTGCGACGAAAGACTCGACGAGCGAACTAACCCGTAGACACAGCCCACTGAGTTTCTCGCCGGATCTTCTCCGGGGGGCAGTGGGTCGCCTTTCCGATCCGGTGGTAGATTCTGCGAAGCACCGCTCTTTCTAGGGTCAGTGTTAGCAACTCTCCGGTTGAGCCCCGTGAGCTCACCTACAAACGTTAGGGTGAAGCTGAAATAGCCTCTCAAGGCTACCAGCATAGGTAGGAAAAAATCGTGTAGATGAGCGTCTAACGCAAACACGTGGAAATAATATAAATGTTCGAATGTGATTATTTTAGTTTAATCATTTCAAGGACGGAGCACTCCTACTACTGTGGTTTTCGAGAATGGTTCCAACACACATCATCATTATCAGCCTACCGACTTCCACTGCAAGGCTAAAACCGTCCCTAAGCTTGGCGAATCCTACGCTGCCTACATCAGTTTCTCATGGCCCTCATTAAGATGTCGATCGATTCGATCTCTATATTTACTTTCTCGTAATCGTCAATAGTCGAGGAAAAAAATTTTTCTAGCCATACTTTCTAGTTTTGTATCGAAAAATATAGATTCATAGCTTGGCGTGCATGGTTATACTCCCACTATGTCTGTGTCCAAGGTCTAGGACCTAGGGTAATAAAAGAACAAGACAACTTTTATTTTTACTGTAATCTAAATCTAATCTATATCTATTTAATATAAGCAGACGACTAAATAAAGTTCAATAAAATAAATTGGAATGGCAGCTAAGGTGAAATAAAAGTATTTTTTCAAACATCGAATTAGCAGTTATCGTCGCGCCGCTTTTTCGGAAAATCGCTCCGACGCTGTCTTCAGACACACATGGATTCCAATTATAGGTCGTCGTGAAAATCTACGTTCCTCACACATCACGGTGCTCCGACAGCTATCATGCAAAAATGGGATTGAATTACTTATAGGGTCTTTATTTGAGTGCGGGCCGCTTGAGCGAACCCTACACTTGCATAAGCCATGACCGGACGTTTGCAAGTTTGTAAAGCACCTTACTTCGAAGGAACATTTATTTGGCTTGCAAATCTTCGAATAGATATATGATCAAATTTGTAATCGATAAATATCGAAACCTTAACAAAAATTCAAGTGAATACAAAAGCCATTTTATTAAAATAGAAAATATAGAAAAGGCTCTAATTGTGGCTATGTATAAAATGTTCCCGAGTTTGGATTTTCTACGGTCTCAGACAACAGACACCGAAGACCATACATCTTTAACAAACTCTCGGAAAAGGTCAGAGCGGTTACTAAACTATCAATGAGGCCATTATTCATACTTCACAAATGTAGAAGTGAGATTTATTGGAACAGTCACCGAAATCAAAGAAAAAGACAATCCGATACTTCTAGCCAAAGCTAAAGTAATTTTTTCCTGTAGTAATCGCGCCGCATTGCCACCTGTGTTCAATAGAACCGCTCAGATCCGAGAAGTTGGGGCCTCGCCGCAAGGCGAGTGTTTTCAAGACCCGGGGCCGCCCCACCTGGGTACTCAGCGATCATGGACGCTGTATTCGCGGAATTCCTCCGACTTCGCCACCCACAGCTCGCCTCAGAGTTTCTGGCCTTCAAGGCCAATCACACTGCGAGCCCTCTCGAGGACTCCGCCGCGCTCGCTGCTCCTGCGTCGCCTGTACCTGCGTGCAGAGCTTCTGCATTGAGCACCGCAGCCTCTGTCGTGCCTGCCGCTCCCGTGTCGCCTATACTGGCGAGAAAAGCTGCTGCGTCGTCCGCCGTGACCATCGTTTCAGCTGAGCGATCATCCGCGGCCTCCGTCGCGCCCTCTAAAACACCTACACTTGCTCGTAGGTCGCCTGCACCCGCCTCCTCGTGCTCCGACTCTGACTCGGACATGGAGGTCGACCTCGCCCCCGCCTCATCGACGGATGGATTCACCCTGGTACAGAAGGGTAAGAAGCGTGCCGCGGAGTCTCGAGCTCCCGCGGCCGCTAAAATTAGCAAAGCCGTGAACGCGTCGCGCCCCCGCCCTCAGACTCCCGTTGCGCCCCCAGCCCGTGCCACTCCGTCGCCGCGTCCGGTGGCACAAAATAAAACCCAGACC